>PVJC01002950.1:0-33856 GCA_004026665.1 Murina feae
CCCCCCAATGTTCCTGTCCTTGTTGCTGTAATTAGACAGTCTGTTTGATGCTGCTCTGCCTCTGTATCCATTTTTGTTCACCAGTTTATAATGGTTATTATTATCCATAGATGAGTGAGTACATGTGGTATTTTTCTTTCATTGACTGGCTTATTTCACTTAGCATTATGTTCTCCAGCTCCATCCATACTCCTGCAAAGGCTAAGAACTCCTTCCTTTTTACAGCAGCATAGTATTCCATTAAGACCCCGTATTTTATTTTATGGAAGAATCGTGTCTATGGGATAATTCTTAGGAGAGTAATTATAAGGTCTAAGAATCTGTGCTTTGTTCATTTGTAAGAAACTGCTCAGTGACTCTCCAAAAGCAATGCACACATGCACGCTCCTGCCAGGGTGTCTGCGGAGCCCTTTCCCTCCTCCTACCAAGGCTAATGAGACAATTTGCTCTGTGTTGGGCTGATAAGTGATACTCTAGTGATTTTTATGTTGTTGTTGGTCTATAAGTCAGCTCCCCTCTGGCTCAGGGCACACACTTTCCCACCAAAAACCGTGTTTCACTGACGGGAGCTGAAGCACTGAAGATGTCTCACCAGATGTTCCCATTTTGTTTTCATTTTTCTTTTATCTTCTACTTACTTTTCTTTCAGCATTCAACTCAGGTCTGTGTGTGTGTGTGTGTGTGTGTGTGTGTGTGTGTGTGTGTGTGTGTGTGTGTTGTCTCCAAAGGGTTTAAATACATTATCCTCACCTTTTATTGCTGTTTATTTGATGTGCTTGGAATTCCATTTCAATTTATCTATTGACCCCTTGGCAATGCCTCACTGCAGTATTTTTAGTGACTGCTCTAGAAATTACTATACACCTCCTTAACTTTTACAACCTACTGAGAGTTAATATTGCACCACCTTAAATGAGATGTAGAAGACTTGCAGCCGTATAGGATTTAGACAATATTTGAATCTTCCCCTTAACACAGGAACCTGAGTGCTTAAAATTTATGGTCTTTTGCTTTGCTTTGCTTTGCTTTTTCCAGCAATCTGAGGAAGAACAAAAAAGGAAATTCTTTATCATGGGTATTTTTCTTAAATTCCAAAAGAAAACAAATCTTTCCTTTCATTTCTTTTCATTTCTTATCCGTCATCCCCATTCACAGTCACATACATGAAAGCATGAATATTCCCATATTAACATACACACACACATGGCTGCACACACTCCTATCTGATGAAAATTTTTCTTGCTGTGTATTTGTTTTCAAAGACTATTGTCATATGGATGTTAATTTTAAAAGATTTTAATCTTCACAGACTTAGTCATTGTGATAAGGAGCTTCTCAGCAAAAGCCAAGTGAAGTGGGAAATGCATTGTGTGCCATGTATTGTGCTCTGAGCCCCAGGACTGGGACCAGTAAGTCCTTCTAATCCAAGGATGTTCTGGCTCTAGAGAGTGCAGAGTGAAGTGTGTGAAATAGCCCATCAGATATTTAATTTGACTATGTACCCACAGTGATCAATAGACTGACCCATTTCAGATAATCAACCAATGGCTTTGCTTGGCAGAAAAACTCTGAGTGTGGGCCATGTTGAGCTGGAGCAGAGGGGAGAGGGAGAGGGAGAGGGAGAGGGAGAGAGAGAGAGAGAGAGAGAGAGAGAGAGAGAGAGAGAGAGGCTTCTTCAAGGGTTGAAATGGTTTCTGGGATAAGTGAACCATCAGAGCCACGTTCCATTTGGAACTCTTAAGATCTTTGACAGCCAAAGTTGTTCAACTAAAGCTCATATGCCCTCTACTTAAAAAAAAACTTTAAAAAAATGGAATTTAATGCTTCAGAGTTCTTCCATGGACAGAGATGATCAGGCATCTTTTTTAAAGAACGGATATATTTCAAACTAGAGTTGGCATCATGCACATGAGACCCTGTTGGGCTCCAGGACCCTCATGGTTACTGAACTGACATAACAGCATGTTTTAATTTTAGGCAATTACTCATTCACTGAATAAAGCATAATGAGCAAAACTATGTCTCTTGTAGTAACTGTTTAACTCCTAACATTACAATCAGAGGTTGCCAATGTTTTCACAGGTGTCCTATTTCCTCTTACAAGCAAGATTGTCACAACTGTCACACCAATAAATTCAATTATTGAAAAGACTTAAAAGGGAACATCTTCCTTTATATCGAACCTTCCCATGCCATCAACAGTCAGGCCTTTGTTCCGCCACCTGGGGCCACTCAGGCCCCAGAAGGTACGTGTAACAAGAGCTGTGTTCAGAGCTTGCTCCCTATGGAGTCAGGCCTGACCCTCAGTGTGGACAGTACGGGCAATCCTCGGGTGGCCTTTGGTCAAGGCCTGTCATTTTGTAACTCAAGTGCAAGCTTATCTTTCTACTACAGGGGAAGCTCTCTGAGGACAGAGACCATGAAGTGGACATTTCTGTCCTCGACACAGCATCTGGTCAAGCCACAACGGGAAATTCCCGTTGAGTGAATGAATGAGCAATCCAAGGGAACCAAATTTGCCAGAGCATGAGTATGTCTCCCCTTCAGCCCAGGCCATTTCTGGCATTGCTTGCTTGTCACTCACCACCTTCCCCATGTCTCCTCCGGCTTCTGGACACAGTTGTGCAGCTAGGAATAAGAGGTGATGGGAAGAGTCAGAAAGCAGGGGTGGGGCATTTACTTAGAGAGGATGGAGACTTCCTTGCATGCGAGCAAAGAGGGTAGCAAGGTGGAAAGAAGAGCAAGTTAGAGGAAAGGGAAGACAATGCTGAGGGCACTGGAGAGTTTTGGGGAAGTACCAAAAGTGAGCCATGAGGAGAGAGGTTTGACAGCTATAAGGCAAGTGAAAGGCAAAGAAGAAGGGAGAACAGATATCAGGATGTCGGCCAGAGGCGGAGTTGGGAATGCTTTCGGTGCTGTTAGGCGATACAATAATTGGCAATGGTCTCTACTTCAGGGACTAGATTGTGTGTGCATTTGGACTGGGCCACATGGAGCTCTGCAATTCATTTGGGCTAAAAATGAGTAAGTGCAATGAGGGCATATGGCCCTGCCCACTCTCTGGCCCAGTCATCGGTGGGGTGGGGGTAAGGGTCTAGATATGGAGCCATGTCAGAGAGCCTGCAGCCACAGGCTCTCTGCGCGTGCACACACACACACACACACACACACACTCCAAGGTTGTCAACATCCCATTAGTTAGGCTTCCACTTCAATAAATCCCTCATTCCTTTCTTTTTCTCTCTTTCTCTCTCAGGCTCCTTTTAACTAGCCTCTTAAACATTTTTATAAAAGCAATACATGCTCAAAGCAAATAATTCAAACAGTATGGAAAACTATAGCACGAAAAGAGAAAGATTCTCTGCTCGCAGCCTCAGAACTCCCAGAGTTAGCAACACAAACATTGGCCTCCTTCTAGACCTCCTTCTAGAATTCTCCTTCATAGACCAGGGAAACAGATAAATTAATTAGTAAGAAGATGGCTGGGTAATAATATATTTAATGCTCTGTTACTTGCTTTTTCATACTTCATGCATGTTAGAAATGGTTTCCTAACAGTTCACAAACAGGTTTGCCACCCTTTTCAACATTTGCATTTTGTTCCTATGTAGAGATGTACTCTCATTTATTTAATCAACTAGGGGCCCGGTGCACAAAAATTTGTGCACTGGGGCAGTGGGGGGGTGTTTCTTCAGCCCGGCCTGTGCCCTCTCACAGTTTGGGACCCCTCGGGGGTCCACCTGCTGGTGAGCCTGGCCAGCCTGGGTGAGGGGCCAATGTCTGTTTGCAGGCTGGTCAAGCTCCCCAGTGGAGACCCTCAGCCCAGGCGGTGTGGCAAGCCTGGGTGAGAGGCTAAGGGCAGTTTTCAGGCTGGCCATAGCTCCCACTGACCCTCCGAGGGGGCCTTGGGGTCCCCCAGCTGGTCCTGTCCCCCCACGCCTCAGGCTTCTCTGCCTGGAAAGCACATCGGGTGGTGCTGGCCACCCCATCGGCCTCCCAGGAGAGGGCCGCGGGGCCCCGCTGGCTGGTTCTCCACCCCTCGCAAGGCTTCTCCACCTGGGAGGCCTATCGGGTGGCGCTGGCCACCCCATCGGCCTCCCAGGAGGGGTCCGCAGGGTCCCGCAGGCTGATCTCCTGCCCCTCCCTCCCCTTGCAAGGCTTCTTCGCCTGGGAGGCCCATCGGGTGGCACTGGCCACCCCATCGGCCTCCCGGGAGGGGGCCGCGGGTCGGCCGGCTGGTCCCACGCCCTGGAGGCTTCCACCTGGGAAGGCATCGGCCGGCCCAGGGCGCCAGATACCTTCCCAGGATGGAGGTTCCCAAGATGGCAGAGGCAGCAGCTCCAGAGAAGCCGCACACCGGGGATGCGGCCTCCGCCATCTTGGCTAGGCTAATTTGCATACAGCCACTCTGATTGGCTGGTGGGCGTGGCTTAGGCCATCCTGAAGAAACGGTTAATTTTAATATTATGCTTTTATTAGTTAAGATATTCCATAGACAGATACTTAGATTAGTTCAGAGGTTTTCATATTAAATTTTCCAGTTAACACCCTTACATGTATCTTTGAAAAATTGGATTAGTGTATCAATAGGAAATTGTTTGTTTTCTTAGGTCTTTATAAAATTTAAAATGTAATAATTGTCAAACATAAAGGAATTTTTTTATTTTTGCTCTTTTAAAGTTTTTTCTCAAGTGACACTTTTTTTTGTTTTGGTCTTCTGTAAACCTTTCCTAAGCTGTGACAAAATTAATCTCCCTTTCAGTTATATTGATTCATGGGATCCATAAGTTCTTTTTTTTACAAATCATTTACACAGTGTGTTTCAGGGACACAGCTAAAGGCTGGAGCATAACAGGCCCCGCCCCTGCCCCTTTGAGCTGGGTGTTCTGGAGATTTTACCCCTCAGCTGGACTGGCTGACCTTGTTGATTTTACTTGAAGCTATTATTTTAATTGACTGGATCCTGGCTGACATCTGGATGTGTTTTATAACAGACTGTTTTCATAATTCCACCAAAAAGTTCTCAGGATTAATCCTTGTTTATTTTCATCTTTCATTGGACCTTAAATAAACTGGCAGCCAATTGTAGCAGAACCCTTACTGGAAGCTGTTACATAATGAAGGGGATGGAAAATCCATCAAACCTTGAATTTTCTGGGGCTTTAAAACCTCTTGCCAATTAAACATTATTCTGAAAGGACTAGAGAGTCAACCAATAAGAAAGCACTTGGGAACATTTGCAGGTTTGCTGGGGCGGACGCAGCCAGATAGAATATGGAGAGGAGAGGCGGTTACCTGCCTGTGTGAGCAGAGGGGCGGCAGGGGTGCACCTGCTTGAGTGCCCAGACAGACACATGCCCAGGGGATGCGATATTTTATCAGATGTTATGTAATTTGTTCTCTCTATTGGAGGTATTTTTTCCTCCCCATACGAAGATGTTTCCTTTGCTTTCGAGATTACACTTTTAAAGAGATTAAAGACTTCTAATTCAGCATGTTAACTCGTGGTTTTGTTTGTGAAGACCTACCTTCAAAGCAATTAAGTCTCCAAAATATGCACATATCATTTTTTCCTAAGGAATTGACGCGCGATTACAGAAGCCAGGAAGTCCCAACCTCTGCAGTCAGCAAGCTGGGGGCCAGGAGACTCCGGTCTGGATGCAAAGGTAGGAAAGGACCAGTGTCCCAGTTCCAGGGAGTCAGGAGGCGTCCCGCCTGCTCAGTCGTTTGTTGTGGGCAGGTCTTCTGCTGGCTGGATGGGACACACACACATGAAGGAGGGCCACCTGCTTCACTCGATCATCTCCAGAAACACCCCACGGACACCAGCATAACGTGGGAGCAAATACCGGGCCATGGAAGTCAGCACATAAAATTAACTACAACAGACCTGCCCACACATCGTAATGGAGCATCGCAGTGTGCGGTACATAAATAACTCCATAACCAAACAAAGGACTGCTGTGCAACTGTGCAAAGCAAGCAGCAAGACAGCATAGGGCTATGTTCTCTCAGATCACGGGCAGCACTCAGAACCCAGCATCCCAGCTCAGAGAGCCCAGAGCATGTCAGAGCTTTGCAGGGAAAGCCCTGTTTTGCACAGGGAGGGTGACCCTTCTGTTCCTGGCCCTTTAGCTTTGCCTAATCCCTCGCTGGAATTTATAAGTAAGCCACAAAGTAAACTGTTCTGGGGCCTCTTTGCTTCTTCCTGCTGATCTCAATCCACTGCTCTTACCTTATCCCTCCGGCTCCTAGATGCTCCTCTCTGTACTCAGAGTGTACATTAGCCTTTTCCTCTTGCCCTCTCAATTTGATGCACTCTCAGACTCACATTAAGAGCTGAACTCAGAAAGTTTGGGAATAAACTTTTTATTGTGGCACTTCCTATGTTCTCTGTAAAAGTCTCCCTACTCCAACCCAAGCCACAGGAGGCCCCAGGCTATGCAGAGGGTGGAGCTTTGTGCCCTATCAGTAGGCAGGCCTAGCCTGCAGATGGACCAAGCATCCTGCCAAGCAGTCTCAGACAAAGAATCTGCTTCTGAGAAAAGAAAACAGAAAGAAAGAAAAAAGAAAGAAAGAGAGGAAGGGAGGAAGGGAAAAAGGGAAGAGAGGGAGGAAGGGAGGGAGGGAGGGAGGAGAAGGGAAGGAATAAAGGATATTTCATTTATTCTGTTTCTCTTAAAAACCTTGACTAAAATGTCTGTACATTTGCACAATTATCTCCTTGAGACAAATTCATAGGTTAGAGAGACTGCCAGGCAAAAGCATATGTACATTTTAAATGTTGACCATGCTGCTGAATTTCCTTTCAAAAATGTGTTCATTATATTCCCAAACAACATTGCTTCTCTGTGTTGTTATTTTTAGGTCAATTTGAACGAGTTTTCCTTTAAGATTTCTTTTAAGGCTCTGACTCTAAGATCTTGATTCAAGAAACCATTCCCATCCCAAGATTGCAAAATCATTCTCCCAGATTTCTTTTGTTTTTAATTAATCTGGTAGGAATCTAAATTTATTGCTGCTGCAATTTTTGTTCTTAGTATTTTGCCAGATAAGTGCATAGTGGTGCCAGCACATTTTACTGAGGATTAAACCACTGCGCTGACTTAAAAAGCACTTTCTCTGCTTCAGAAGCTTCTCTGCATGTACATATTTGTTTCCGGAGGCAGGTTTCTCTCCGTTTCCCCCATTGAACCGGCTGCTCTGAGATCAGTTTGAGGCTATTCTGAGCACTGAAACACTGTCATGTTCTTCAATACAGCAAATTCTATTCAGCAATTACCAGGCAATTACTCTCTTCTTTTCCAGATTTTTTTTGGCTTCCCTTTGTATATTTCGCTTACAGATAAATATTAAAATCTTTTGACTAAGTTTCTGAAAAACAATAATGTTGGGATACCGACTGAAATCGTGTTATTGGGAAGAACTGGCCTCTATAGAATGCTGGATATTGATCCTGAGCTTTCTCTGCAGTTTTAATTTTTGAACGTGGTCTTTATTATGTTATCAGGCTTGTGTCCTACCCATTAAAGGCGCTTGGCAATTTTATTTCTTTTTGCAGCAGTTTCAGTAAAATAATTATGTGTTCTTTAAGCTTAAGCCATATACTCTAAGTTATTACTATTCTCTAAATAGTCTGTAATTGCCACTCTGATTTTCTCTGTGATATAAAGAGTTGTTTTTAAAAGGCATTTTTGAGCTTCCAACTTGTGCCTGATTAACCATCTGTACTTATTTCTATTTTTGTTCTATACGGAAACTCTTGAACTTTCAAGTGACCACGTGATCCTTGTGTACATTTCTCAACCCTTGTGTGCCACACACACATCATCTGTGGCTCCCCTGCCACCCTTTCTGTGCACAGGAGTCCCTGGGTCTCACTTCGCTTCTCATCTCTTTGTTCGTCAGCTTTTACCTGGACAATTGTCCTTGTGCTGTGGGAGGACTTTTATGTTGTGCTTTAACTGGAAATGAGCAACCAATTATTTGCTCTTGCAAGTTCCTGCATCATTGCTTCTGTGCCATTTTCATTTATTCATTTTCATCTTAAATCCATTGCTTTCTTGTCATAGATTGTTCTTAATAAATTAAAATAAATTAAAATGGGCTTATATTTTATGGAGAATTCAAATCCGAATTTTCAAATGACTTCTCCTTTTTCTTGGAGTCAGTCCACTGCTTTGATTCCAAAGGAATTCAGGTTTGTGGTGGGATTTTTCTCTGCCTGCCTATCTGTAAAAGGGGGGTCCATGAGGTTTTAGAAGTCTGTCAGAGACTGTTCATGTAGGTAGGTACTAATAAAGAAAGGGAGCAAAGGGAACCAGATATTGTTGAGCCTACACAACTGGGAAACTGAACCCAATAGTGGGCCTACTTCACTAGGAACCACAGCTCCCCACACTCCCCAGGGAACAACCAGTCCATCTCCCACAGATTACCAGGAGGAGGGACAGAACAATAAAGGGAAAATTCCTCTACTGCCCAGTAAAAACCAAGATGGCACAGGGGGAGGTGCATCCACTTTGAGGCATGTGCAGTAGGAACTAAGATGATGACCATGAGGGGGAGTGTCTAGTCTGTAAAAAGGATCAAATTGAATGAAGGACACAGGGCCCTGAAAAATCTAGGAAATGGATAGATTAGGGGACCCAGTGCTAGCCCCAGAAGCTTAAGAAGTTGACTGCATAGTTTGAAAGGGCACCTGGTCCTTCCCAAGCCCAAGATAATATAACCCAAACTCAACAAAGATCCATCTCTCTCTCTCTCTCTCTCTCTCTCTCTCTCTTCTCTTCTCTTCTCTTCTCTTCTCTTCTCTTCTCTTCTCTTCTCTTCTCTCTCTTCTCTTCTCTTCTCTTCTCTCTCTCCCTCTCTACATCTCTCCCCCACAACATGCTCTCTATTTGTTTGCATGTTCTCTCTCAGAGCAGCCATGTGGCCCTAGCAGCTGCCTGGAACCACAGGAGATCACGCAGGTTTCAAGTGCCAGCCCAGGCACAGCACCAGCCAGAAGCTAAGCTGGGTGGGGACAGGGTCATTGACTGAAACAATGGGCAAAGGTCTGGACACTGACCCTATTTCTGGGCCCGATGGAGACAAGGCTGGACAGATAGAGAAGAGACACGGAAGCTGAGCCTGGGACAGTGCTTTGTGTCTGCCACAGCTTCAGTAAACCTTGCCACTAAGCCACAACCTTCGTACTCGGGACCTGGGATGCTTTCCCTGTGACTCCATGAAAGGGCTTCATTCCCACCAACAACATCACCATTGGCTTCCAATCAGAACCTCTCAAGCTAAGATGTAAAAAGGGAAAAGTTAGGTTTTCCATCCTCTTCCCTCTGGTAAGTTCCCACTGGTGTGTAGGAGGTAGAAATAGATTTAGAATTGGAGGTGGAGGTAGCAGGAGGCTTCAGCTCAGTGCTAAGTGATTCTGTTTCTGTAATTCTTGGGGCACTGACAAGGCTGTCGTTAGGAGCAGGCACACCTCTGCCCCTGTATTTGATTTTAATGGACTTAAAAATCTATCCACCAAGCCAACTCTAAGTAGGTGGACAAAACCCTCAGCTCTCTCATTTAGGGCCCTCACTGCTGGGTTTTACCCCCCAGAAGCCATGTGTTCCTGAGGCTTTTTGCTCTCAGTACATAAATTACAGCCTTCTTTTCTCTGTTCTCTAAAACATTCTTATCTTTCCTACAAGTGATTTTGCATTTCTGGAGATCTGCTTTTTCTCTAAGTCCTCCAAGTAAAGATTATTTTCCTGGAGCTGTGGAATCATTCCATGGAACCTTCCCTTTAATGATGCTCAAACAAGGGAAAGCTGTCTCCAGGCCTGGCATCTGCTGACAGCACAGCATGTGAACTGAGTGGGTCGCCGCCCCATCCTTCCCATGGAGCTCCATTCACCCGCCACAGCACTCGGAGCTTATCAGAAGAGCCCTTGGTGCAATGTTCACTTCAGAGCAGTAACTCAGGTGGTGCTGGATCCCCATCCCAGTGAGGCGATGCTGTCCTGCCTGTAGGACGTGGCTGGAGTCAGAGGCGGTCTGTCAGCATTTTAGGGTTCTGTGGTGAATAGAATCTTCCCATCACATCATGCACCACGGCTAACTTTCCTCCTCTACCTTTCTCGCGTGCTACCAGTTACAGAGTACTTACTCTATGCAAACACCATGATGAGATTTCACATGCATTATTCCATGTAATCCTCCTGGCAGCTCTGTAGAGGTAAGTGCTATTGTTATCACCCCGTTTTATTAGATGGGAAAACTTAAGCTGAGAGGTTGAGTGACTTAGCAAAGGCCACAGCTTGGGCTTGGGGTACAGAATCGGGCTTTCTCACCCTTGGTTTCCAGGCAGTCTGAGTACCTTCAGGGGCATTTAAAGGAGGCGGTGGGGATGACCTGTCCCCTAGGTTGACCAGGAAACCTCAGCATCAGTGTCTTGGTTTACATTTGTGCCCAGTCTTAGTCAGCCACCTGGTCTCAGGCTCCCCATTTCTGTTTCTTTCGTCATGTGTTCTGTCATTTTCCTTCAGGCTGTGGCTGATTTGTCTCCAACTCTGCAGCAAGGAACAGGCTGCTATTCCACACATCATCTCACCAATCAAACTCAACCTGCCCCAATCTGAACTCACTCCTCCCTCCTCCAGATCGGCACTCTGCATCCATCTCCTGGCCCTGCAGGGACTCTACACTCCTCCCAGGTCCACAAGCCAGAAACCACGTTCCTTCCTCTCTCCATCCTCCTCAACCAGCTCAGTGTCACCGCATGTGGTTCCATCTCTACCTCCCCTGTCTCCACCTGCCTTCTTTCAGCTCATCTGCCATCGGCCTGGGTTAGCCTCCAGGACTGTTCTCCTCTTACATCTCTCATGTACCCTTCAACTGCTGCTACCGACTGTCAGACCATGTGCTTCTACCACGTCATACCCACGCCCACCCCCCAAAGTCTCACCCAGCCTGGCGACCACGTGGATGTTCAGGCCTCTCCACGACCTCCGTTTCATCTCCCACCCCACCTCCCCACCATCTCTGCAGCCTGGCAGCACCTGGCCTCTCACTCACCGTGTCCTGGCCAGGCTGCACGCCTTTGCGAAAGCTGTTGCCTCGTTGGGAAATGCTCTTCCCAAACTGAATCTGCTTATCAACATCCAGAGCCCAGATACAATGCCACTCCTTCCTGTCACCTGCAGCCCAGCACCTGGACATTCCAGCTGAATGACCCCAGTTTGCAACACGGCTCCAGGGAGCCGTCTTCTCAGTCCGCCTTGCAGGCTGCCTTGCCCTCTAACCCATCTTTGTGTGTCAGAGGTGGGACAGGCCACAAAACATGAGGGACATGCAACACTGGGAGTGTACATGCCCACAAGGACACTTCAGCCACTCCCAGGAGTGTCTTCTCCGTTTATTTTCTCAGGACCAGCAAGAGCCACACATTAAACTAACTGGCTGTGAAAAGGTTGTCAGATCCTGCACATTGATTGCATATAAACAATAATCACGCATCACAACCATTAACAATAATGATGACAATTAAAATGAAAAGGCTTGACTTCTGGTTATTAATAGCATTATATTAATAACTACCATCATGAGAAATGTTCCTTGGGAACAGGTTGGTTTTTCTCCAGTGCTGATTGCCCCAGAGTGGGGACAGGGGACAGAACAAAGAAAATGGGCAATAGAGAGGCATGATTATCTGTGTAAAAAGGCAAGAGAGATCTGCAATATCGAGTCAAGGTACAATCTGCCACTTTCCCCCTCCGCTACTCTCTCCCCTCCCGGCTCTCTTAGGTAAACCACAACCGCAGTAGCAACAGTAGTAATGAACACAGGACACAAGTGAGCCGGCTGTATGTAGTTTCCTCACATACAATGTCCCTCTCCAGCTCACAACTCAGGGGTCCATGGGACACTGATCTAGAGTGTGAACTGAGGCCATTCCTGACCTCAGTTCCTAATGACCCCAAATCCTGCCTTCGTTTTTCCATTATGAGCCATTTGTCAGAGAAACCCCACAGGTAACTTAAAGGGATGAGGTAGCAGGTGTGCCCTGGAAGCCACAAAGCAGGTGGAGCAATGACCCACGTTGGAGTTTTACCATATACAGAAAATTTTTTCCAAGTAAATTCAAGACAGTGCTGAAATCATTCATCTCTACTGGGCTATATCTTAAGGACAAAAATAATACAAAGAAATTAAACAGGAGCCATATTAGTGGTACTATTGATATTGTTACTGTTTTTAAATGACACACAAACACACACAGGCACCCACAATGTTAGTAGGATTCAAGAACTGTAAAAGTAAAGGAAATTAAAATAAAATATGTTAAATAAAATTCCTATGATCTTACATTTGACTTAGAAATACAAGTTATAAAATAATAATGTATTTTTATTTTTCAAATAAAAAGAAATCTGTATTTCCTAGATTAATGGAAATATATATTTCCACCAAAAATATCTATAAACAATGATGTAGTAATAATCACCACTGGTGTGCAAACTTTAACATCCAGTTGTTAGCAGAAGATGTGAAATGATTCTAGACTACCTTATTATACCAGAAAACAAGCAAGCAAGCTAACCAAAACTACCAAGAAAATGTCAAAATTTCCTAAGAACCAACATGAAAGAATTTTCATTGGCCAAGGATAGAACAATGTAAGCATCAAAACAACAATGCTTGCCCTGGCCGGTTTTGCTCAGTGGTTAAATCGTCAGCCTGTGGACTCAAGGGTCCCAGGTTCAATTCCTGCCAAGGGCATATGCCTGGGTTGCAGGCTCGATCACCAGTGGCGGGGTGGGGCTTGCAGGAGGCAACCGATCAATGCTTCTCTCTCATCATTGATGTGTCTATCTCTCCCTTCCTCTGAAATCAATAAAGATTTATTTTAAACAATTTTTTAAAAGAGCAATGCTTGCAATGAGTTAAACTATATCAAAGAAGTTAAAATGATATCTATAATGATAGCTGCATTGGTCATGTTGGAAATTGCTAGAACACCAAATTAGTATTATTCTGAAAACTGGTACATAAACTGGAAGAATGGCATTTATCTGGACTTTCCTGTACAAGTTGTCTTCTGGAGAGACCAACTCATTGATGACCTAAAGTTCTTATTTATAGAACAATTCCATCCAATATATACAGACAGAATTATCGTGCCAGAATACCGTTTTGCAACCCTAATAAAATAGTACCCCAACAATGGTCACCAATAGTTTCCAAATCTATTGGGTAAAGGTTGACAAGAAATGTCTTACTGTGCTTTGGCAACACATATACTAAAATTGAACAAACAGAGAAGACTAGCATGGCCGCTGCGCAAGGATGACACAAAATTCATGAAGCGTTCCATGTTTTAAGAAAAAGAAAGAAATGTCTTACTGAATGGCTCCAACTGTCATCACCTGAGCTCACTGATGAATCTTCAGATCCCAAAAGGAAAGACTCCAGCCTTCCATGCTCCTGGTGGATGCAACAGGAAATATGGCACCAACAGGTGAACAGTTTTGCAAAAAAATCCAATTCTGTTCTAGTCTTTAGATCTAATTATCAACAAAATATAATAGAGAAACAACATCACAGAGACAGCAACTCCAGAATGTGGAAAACTCTACAGGACAAATGTCTCATCAAATAAATAACAAGGGGGGTGGGGAAAAGAGGGGAAACTTTTGGTTGAGAAAAACACAGGTGCAGATATGGCACACATTGTTTTATTTCCTTTTTTAACTGTAAAAAGAAGCAGGGAGATATAAGCATTGACTGGATATTAGGTAACATTGTTATTTTTCATATCTCTACTGTGATAATGATAAAATGCTTGTGTTTTTTAAACAGTTCATTTCTCTTTGTTATACATAGTTAAGCATTTAATGAAATGGTATAATATTTGGATTTTCTTGTAGATAACTTTGAGGGATATTAAAGAAGGCAGGGGTATAAGTGAAGCAAGAAAATAAACTGTAGGTTAATGCTTAACTTCGGTTTCCCTAATCAGAATGTCTACTCTCCACAGATATTTATAAATGTGTTATTAATTTTATCAGAGAATAAGAATCACATATGGTTGTGTGGCGATAATTTTAGTTTTAAGTTTAAGATTATTTAAGATATTTTCTAAATATTGTTTATGTGCCTCTCGTCCTCAACACAAAGACTGGCAAAACCAAGAGTGCCCTCCAAGCCTAGGTCTCCTGTTGGGTAAACACCTCAACTGTAGCCCTGATGACCATGTCGCCTCCAACCCCACCCAGGCCTGGTGCTGCAGTTTGCATGGGCTGCTCTTGGGGGCATGGAAACCCACTCGCCTGACCACTCACTCCATGTAGAGTCTCCTTTACGTCCAGCCAGGTCTTGATGGCTCCAAGCAATGGTTTCTGCATGTTTTCTTGACATCGTATGACCCACGTTCATCAAATTAAATTGGAGATTCCACCTAAACACCTTCCCTGCTCCTTTCTGCTGAGCCTCCTTCCCACTCCTGTTAGAACTCTTAGCTGTCCTTTTCCTGAAAGTCCACTGCCTCAAGGAAAAGCCTGAGACAGTCTCTGCCTTCCTGGCACAGGGGAGCACGTGGCCTCCCCTCTCACCTCTAGCGACAGAGGTGGCATTGCTTGTGGACCTTGGCCAATCTGAAATCATTGCAACCAGAGAGAACGAATGGGCTTCTTAAAATTAGAGACAACGCTGCACACGAAGCCCTCGGTGTGTAAAGGCAGTGAGTGATCAGCGATTGAGACCTATCAGCCAGTGGCTGTCCTGCTCATGGCCAGCTGTGCCCCCTGCGGGACACAGGGTGCTGTCAGAGCAGGCCTGAGCTTTGGAATCAAACGCATGTTGGTTTGGAATCCAAATCATCCTGTTACTGGATATCTTACTTTGGACAATAACTATTGCTTTCCAAGCCTGTTTCCTCCTCTGTGCAAGGCGCTCAGCAACGGGTCCACTGCTTTGCTGTGAAACCGCAGCCCTGAGCGCTGAGCTCACACGGGGAGCCCTGGAAAGGTTCTTGGTGAACTGCAAAAGGCCTACTTTGGCAGCTGAAGCTGATTGTCCTGGAGCATCATGTCTGTGCTCAAAGCAAATGATTGACTCGTCTCATCTTGTTCCAGAGGTCTTCGTTTATCTTTCTGAGTTTCCAGTCTTGCTCTCTGGCCCAGAAAGCCTTTGGCCTCTGACCCCTTCAAGTTCAGGGCCCTTGCATTTAGCAGATCACATGGCGGCAACCTCCCCGGTCACTTATCTTGATAAGGCGCCGTGGGAGAGAAAGCTCTGCCAGAGACGCTCACAGCTGCCACAGTGGTGCCGAACGGGGAGAGCGGTTAGAAGGTTCTGCCGTTCTCTACTCTCTGACAATGACGAATGACCTCCTGCCACGGCTGGGCAAGCTGGTAATTAACGACCTGGTAATGGCACCAACTGTCCGCTGCCCGGCTCGTTTGTCTTCCCTGTGTGGAGAGATTAAGAGCTGTGGGTACAGTCTGGCGCTCATGTCATTCCGCGGGTTTCCCGACTCCTGTTGTTTTAAGGCCCGATGACCTGGAGAAGGTGCCAGTAGTGTGAGGTGAAGTGCGAGAGAGCTTTGCACGAGTTCCCAGGGACATCGGAGGCAGAAGGACGGGAAGAGGAAGCAGTGTGAGCAATGGTCTCCGGCCAGGAATACACCAGGTCTTTAACATTTCTCCTTCCACGAAAGCCTCAGGGCAGCCTTAGAACGAGATGTGAGAGGATCACCCCCATTTGTAGGTGAAGAAACCGATTTTCAGAAAAGGCAAGGGACATGTTTAAGTCCACATGGCTGGCAAATGGTTCACCCGAGAGTGCAACACGGTCAGTTTGATTTCAAAATGATGATTTTTAGCCGCTGTGTGCATGCTCCTGAAGAAAGGCAGTATCTGCAGAATCTAAACATGTTGTTTGAAGATACATACATACATACATACATACATACATACATACGTGCAATTATGGGTACAGCAACCTACATAGGACTCCAATGTCATGGAGAAAGAAGTGGAACCTGGGAAGAACCCAAGGCAGCTTCTCAGGTTGTGTGGGAACTTCCTGAACGCTGCGTTCACACCGGGCTTCATCGCTGACATGTCGTTGGTGTATAAAAGTCTGGCCCTTCTCTAAACCTAAACAGATGCTCTCATGGGCCAATGATTTTTGGCAAAAATAAGTCCATTCATCAGAATTATTGTACAGAATATTATACTAGCGCAGTGAGAGATTAGAAATAAAAAGAAACAACGTTTTGCATGATACAATAAGATAAGGGGGCTAAGCTAAGGTGCGTGAAAAATACTCTGTTTTAGCGACTTTATTGAGGTCATCTGCCCTTAGTTCTATTTTGCAGGGATTTTTCTCTCCATTACAGAGAGGATGCTCAGGAGACTGGCATTCCATCCCCCTCCCGGTGCTGCCCTTTGCAGACCTGCGGCCCAGGGCCTGAGCCCCGGCCCTGTCGGTGCCGCTGCCTGCCCAAGTGGCACTCCTGGAGCAATCCACTCTGTCACCCAAGCTGGGGTGGGGCGAAGCCTGTGTCCCTCCCTATTTTTATTTTTTTTTTCAAAAAGGAAAGGTAAGCCTCCTCCAGAGAGACCCTTTCCAAAGATAAACAGCAGCCAATGACATTGCTGACACAGGGACACTTGCCTGTGCAGCTCCACTTCCACTCCCTGCTGGGAAGGCGAGCCTGGGAGGCAGATGCCTCGGTGCCCAGCCTGGAACCTGCTCGCAGGACAGGTACAAACACACATAATCGATGGAGTGAGGGTTGCTTTTAGCACCTCTGCATCTTGTGTCTCAAAGAAGTCAGCGCCCACTCGCCTGGGCCTGGGTTCTCTAGACCATGACCACCCTCTGAGTTCCCACCTGGCATGCCCTATCTCCCCCCACCACCAGTGTCTCACCTCAGACCATTCTTCCCTCTGAGTGTTATCTCAGAAGCGGGGTGGGAAGTGTCCGTGGCTACCGAGCAACCAGCAACTATGGATTTTCAGGCTCCGAGTGCTTCCCACACCGGCACCAGTCAGAGATACACTCTCTTCCCATGGTAAATGGCTCTTGAATACATTTTTTTATCGGAGCAAGCTTTTACTGATATTTCAACTGTGGTAAAGAAATATATTTCAATCAATTTAAGTCCAACAACATGAAAGGGAGAAAATGTAGCACCAAAACTTTCCTCTTCTGTCACACTAGGATTAACTTAGATTACCGTTTGGTCTACAGTTTTCATTTTTCTAGGTTTTGTTGCATAAATGTCTGCAGTTTTTCAACATCAAATAAAATTCTTAAATATATTTTGAATATTTGAAAATGGTGCTTGGTGGGAAAAGGGCACAGGCCCTTTGGGGAGCCTGTTGGACCACGTGATCATAGGGTATGGGTGCTCTCCCTCCTCTTTCCTTCCTCTTGTCAACCCTACCCTCTCAGCCAAGTCATTTGAGGCCCCACCCTTCAACCCCGGCCGGTAGGTCAAGTCTGGTGCTCTGAGGCTCTGAGCAGAACGCCTGTCCTCTGCCTGTGAGCAGGATGAACACCAGATGGATCAAGGGTGCTGGCTCCCAGAAATGGGGGCTTAGTGCCACACACGAGAAGAGGCGGAGTCGGTGGTGGTGCGTTTTCTTCTCCAGCTTTGTAACGAGCATCTCAGAGCAGAGAAAAGGGTTGGGGTGCGTTGTGCTCCCCACTCCCCACTGAGGACCAGGAGGAGGCAAGGGGAACTTGTGCCTCTCGGAAATTTATTGAGGCTTATTTTGGTTTGTAAGATATTAGCCTAATTAATTTCACCAATTTTTTGTTTAAGGTACATCCCCCGTGAGAAACGCTAATCTGGCATGTAACACTTTGCTCTTTGGTACCTCCACAAAGTCTTCATCCCCCTGCATAACTTCCTTCCTTCTAAAATTTCTATCATGTAATCAATTAATCCCCAAAGCACACAAAGCGATGGTGAGCCATTGTACCCACCAAAAGCCGGGCTGTCTGGATAACTTCGCAAGTGACAGCTGAGTAGGCTCTGAGGCTCAGCAGTGCCGGGACTTCTCCATCTATTGTTTTTAAATCAGGTCTTTCTAGGTTTTCAAAAATAACTCAACTAGACAGGAAAAAATGTCTTAGATAATCATTTTGCAGCAACATCACTGCCAAGCCAGTGAGCAGTCATAGCTTCCCCGAACTCTTATCTTATCTGCCCAAAATTATTCCTATCTGTTCAAATCAAGGGAAGCTTTCATTTCACATTAGAGCAATTCAGAAAAGGAACAATGCTCTGACCTTCGGCAAAGAGCATTAGAAGTTGGTCCTCCTCCATCTCTCCTAATAGCCAAGGGTCTCTCCACTCAGAATTTTACAGGAGCCACCAACCACTCAAAGATCCCAAACCAATCCACTTAGCCATGGGACAAGGAAAGTGCAAACCACACAATGGAGAAAGTCAGAATCAAGCACACATGAAGTCCATGCACTGTGTGTCAAACACTGGGTGCCATCAGCAATAGATTAGAACAATGTCTTGCTCCTAAAATCTATTAGTTCAGGGAGAAAGCAGGTACAAAATACAAGACCCACTGGGATCTGGACAAAAAATTAGGGGCATTTATGGAGGATGATTGATGAGATCTGGCAAAGCTCTTGCAGGAGGTTGGATTAGAACTGAGCCACTCAACACTGAGCTGGTGGATTTGAGGGAAACACTTGTGTGAAAGTAAAATAGGCAGGAAATATTCAGTAGACTAGAAATATGGGGTGTAGACCCATCCAAATGTCCACAGCCCAGGAAGAAATGTTTTCCAACCAGTGTCCCCGATAGTCTCCCATCCTGACCTGGGGAATCTAGAAAGAACACCAAAATTACCAGCAAGCTGGTCCTTCTAGGCTCCTCTTGCTGCATGGTTGACCCAAAAGTAGCTCCTAGCTTGTCCAACTATTGAAAAAGCAATTTTCAGGTCCGTGTCAGTGGTTCAATCAATTGCAAAATAGAAGGATTCTTCCTGAAATCAGAGCAAGTTATCAAAGAAATGAATCCTGAGTCATGAATTGCAAAAGGAAGGTGCACTGGTCCAGAGAGAGTTGACTAAATGAAGGTACCAACTAGAGACTATAAAGATTTACTTTTTATTGAACTTATTGGGATGACTTTGGTTAATAAAAATTACTTGGGTTTCAGGTGTACAATTCTACAATACAGCATCTCTATACTGCATTGTTTGCTCACCACCCTTCTTCCATTACCATTTATTCCTTTACTAGGGACCTAGTGCATGAAATTCATGCACGGGGGGTGGGGTCCCTCAGCCCAGCCTGCCCCCTCTCACAGTCCATAACCCCTCAGTGGATGTCCTACGATGGATCCAGTCTGCCAGGCGTGTGTGTGTGTGTGTGTGTGTGTGTGTGTGTGTGTGGTCACTGGGGACCTGCCCCCAGCCACATCTGAGGCTCGGAGCAGTCCTCTTGTGTGTGTCTATCTGCTGGGGGCCTGCCCCCAGGCACACCATGGAGGCTTGGAGCAGGCACACCCCTGTGTTGATCTCTCAGACTCCTGCCCTCCCCTGCATGTTGTTCTCTTTTTTGAGCTGTGGCCAGGGCTGGGTGCTGTCTGCCTGCCAAGCTTGCCTACTTCCCATCTTCCTCCAGCCACCAGAAAGCTGGGAAAACCCCACCTCGTGGTCAGGCCAGCCTTTTCTTTCCCCGATCCCCACAAGGGGCCTGGGGAGCTGCCAAGCAGGCTGCCAGCCCCTGGTCCCTGCCGCCTCACTTTCCTGATCCCCGGTCCCCTGCATGGAGATTGGGGAGCCACCAAGCAGGCTGCCGGCCCCCTTCACCTCTTTCCCACACCCTGGTCCCCACAAGGGAACTGGGGAGCAGCCAAGCACCTCCTGGCCAGCCGCTCCATGGCTGCCAGCTGCCATCTTGGCTGGGTTAATTTGCATACAGCACTCTGATAGGTTGGTGAGCATGGCTTTGGCTGGTGGGCGTAGCTTAGGTATCCTGGAGAAACAGTCAATTTCAATATTACGCTTTTATTAGAGTAGATCCTCTTCTACCTCCCTCATCCCCTTTTCCCTCTGGTGACCACCATCTACTCTAATAAAAGCGTAATATTGACATTGACCGTTTCTATGGGACGCCTAAGCCACGCCCACCAGCCAATCAGAGCAACTGTATGCAAATTAGCCCAGCCAAGATGGCAAAAACCACAGCTGCAGGAGAAGCCACACACTGCAGTCCAGCAGGGCAGACAGAAGACCTCTACCCCAAGATCCAGGCTGCAGCCGCGGGCAGGAGAAGCAAGCCACTCGCAGCTGAGGTCCAGCAGGGCAGACGGCTAAGACAGAAGCTTAGCCATCTGCCCTGCTGGACCATAGCCGTGGGCAGCTCAGAAGCCACCCACAACTGTGATCCAGGGGAGACAGAAGCTGTGCCATTGGTGGGTCCCCGAATGGAGGGGTGGATGGTCCAGAGGTGGAGGTGCTCCTGTTTTGCAGCTGCAGTGCCCGGGCTGCATGGGCAGCTGACACCTGGTTGGGGCTAGGAGGGAAAGAGGGCTGCTCCCTCTCTCACACACACACACACCCTCCTGGGCCCCCTCTCTTGCTGGCTCCATTTTCTCTGCTACAGGGGCAGGGATCTCCTGTGAGAGGCCCCCCAGTCTCCCTTCAGAACTGGAGTGAACCCCCGGGGGAGCCAGGAGACAGAGAGACAGGCAGGTGTTAGGGCAGAGGGAACAGCAGCCCAGGAGAGTTTGGGGGGAAGTAACCAGGTGGGGGAGGGGTGGAACAGGATGGAGGGAAGAACTTTATAAAAGCGTCAGTGGACAGCAGAGTTAAAAAAAGAGCATGTATGAGTGAACTGTAGGGCCTATAATGAAAACCAAGTATAGTTGTGTACTGGGGACAGATTTTAAAAATAGAAGTCAGAAAGAAAAAAAGATAAATGATAGTGGATAATTAGGCAGGTAGGTAGATAGGTATTAAAACAGTGGCAGTAAGTAGAGAAGAATTTATGGCAAAGGTAGGATGAGAGAAAAAGAGGGAGGGAAGAAAAGTTGTAAAGGGGGAGCTGGTAGAGCTTAAAAGGAGAATGGGAAGAAGGAAGGAATGGGGAAGGGAGCAAACAGGTCAGAGGGAGGAAGTGAAGAAAAAAATTAAGGTGGGAAGGAAGGAAAAGGGGAGGGTGGGCAAGGGTAAAGATAAAGGAAAGAAGGAATGTGGGAAGGGAAGGAGGGTAGTAGAAAAATGGGAAGAATGATGATGGAACAGAAGAAGGAAATAAGGAGGAAAGAAAAGTTTATAAATGATGAGTCAGTAAGAAAAGTGTTACATAAAGGAGAAAAATTGTGTGAGAGGAAGAAGCTAATAAGAAAGTCAAATACAATTGTGTGTGAAGGAGATAAGATTAAAAAGAAAGTTAATAGGGGTGACCAGGCTGGCAGGGGAGAGCAGTTAGGGGGATCAAGCAGGCAGGCAGGAAGAGTGGTTAGGGCAGGCAGACAGGTTAGAGGTTAAGAGCCAGAGGTCCTGGATTGTGAGAGTCCCAATAACTCCATATTGGAGAGGGTGCAGGTTGGGCTGAGGGACCCCCCTTTCGCCTCCCCCATGCACAAATTTCATGCACCGGGCTCCTAGTACAGTTATATGTCTCTGTGAGTTTTCTTTTTTATTATATTGCTAGTAGCCCAGTACATGAAATTCATGCACATTGAAAGGGAATTAATTAGAGGAATGTAATTTGGACTCACTATCTAATATCAATAATATATGATTGTGAGGCAGTCCGCATTTCTGAAATTCAATTACATGAATTTTAGCTACTACTTTGCCAAATAAATGGAATTTACAGATATCATTTAAAAGAGCATTCAGCTTAATATTAAAAACTCCGGCTACCAAGTCAGGTCTGTTTTCAACTTTTTGCCAGTGTTGTAAATTGTTTGCAATATCTGCCCATTTGGGGTTGCATGTCATGGTTATGAATAAATCGGGCTTGCCATACTTTATCACAATTGCCATAGCATCCTGATATCACTGCTGCATATTTCTGGGACTACCCACAGAAGATGATGGATTATCATTTTACCAATCAGCACATTGTCATTTTCAGATCTAGATTTGAGATAATCCATCAAACCACTATATTTTTTAACTCGTAACTTTGATTGGTTTGCTTTGATGAAATTTATCCAACTGGTCTCCATTTTTTAATATGAATCCATGATAAACTGTTGAGTTAATTTTCCTGCATTTAAAATAGGATTAAACATGTTCCACACAGAGAGATAAAATCCATAATACTGCATTTGTGTGACTCGTGTCCTTACATTTTGTCTAGTATTATTGTCAGTTACATTGTTGTCTCTGAGTCTTAATGCAATATCTGTTCCCCAGCCTTTTTCACTATGTCATTGCTTCTAATGTAGTAAACATGATATTGATTTGTTTCATTTTAGCGGCATTTGGATTATTGGAATCTGATTTACAATGAATGAGCAAGTCCTTTCAAAAGGAGGTTCTCCATCTTTGTTTCTGAATATGACAGCAACCTAGGTTACATGGGGAGAAATATCTACCTGAGTCACTGTTTCAATTATATTTAATTGCCATTGTTACCTCTGTGGGAGCAATACCTTTTGCTGCTGCTTCAGATTGGTCTTCCTTTTCTACCTCATGTAGCATCCTGTATGATTTTGTTAATTAACTTATTTTGTGCGTGAGGTTGTTGATGTTGATCATGGGTCTTTCTGAGCAGCCCTGGTTTTCTGGCATTGCTAATCTTTTACTTGTCGTTTCAGCTGTACCCAAAATATAGAGTTGAGCAAACTTCTGAGAAACACCATCCAAAGGATGTAAAGTTCCAGTACAGTGATAAACTTGTCCGTATATTCTAAAACAGCATGGTCCATATCCTGATGGCAATGTACCCATGGAAGCAAAAGCAAAAGAACTATTTACGGAACAAATATTTTCCATAAAATTTTTACTGTCAGGATCTTTGTTTGTCATTAATCTTTTTAAATATGCTGGGTAATCTGGAAAATTTATATCATTTGGACAGACTTTCCCTATGCTACAACATGGAGTAAATTCCCCATTGGATGGTTTTTCATCAGAGAAATTTAGTGATAGGCAAAATTCACATGGAACAGTCATTCCACCACAACTATGTTCGAGAATTGCATCTTCATGTTCTCCATTTTCACTGAGAAGGCAGTTCCTACCAGTATTGGTAGCACTTGTTGATGACTGTTCTCTAAACATATTCTGTCATCGCCACCACCTTCTTTCAACTTCAAAGGCACATTGGTTTTTAGACATTTTCTGTCAATAACGCTGGTATTTTTCAGCATCAGAGCGACATTTTTCCAGTAGCTGGTGTTCAGATACATTCTGTTGCAAGCGCTGCCTTCTTTCAAGATGAGATGCACGTTGCTCTGCAGACATTTTCTGTGAATGCGCCGGTATCTTTCGGCTGCAGAGCTACGTTGTATCAACATTTGTTCTTTAGACATAGTCCCACCTCCCTACTGTCACGTTCTGAGATGCAGGTGAATGAGAGTCCTGGCTGTCAGGCCACTGAGAGCTGTCTGACCAAAGGCTGATTCTGACTGATTCTGTGGAGGTGGGACCTGTTGTCAGTTTCCAAAGCTGTGATGAGGAAGCTGGTGTGACAGAGGGAGCTGCACCCTCCAAGTCACCCTCTCTCTCACTCTGCTCTATGTCCAGCAGTCTTCTGCTCTGCCAAGTCCTCCAAATCTCCTGCTCTCTGCCCCCTCCTCTCCTGCTCTACTCTCTACTGGCAAGGTCCTGGGAGCCCATAAGCATGGCTAGGCATGGGTGGCCTCACCTCCTGAAACCGGGAAGGTCCTGGGAACCTGAGGGCATGGCTTGACATGGCAGGCCTTGCCTTCTGGGGCTGTCAAAGGTCCTGGGAGCCCACAGCGGTGACCACCATCACCTCCTGAGGTGCTTGACACCTGCATATGCAAATTAACCACCATCTTTGTCAAATTAATTTGCATAGTCACTCTGATTGGCTTGTGGGCATGGCTTGAGTGTATCAGAGAGATGGTTAATTTGAATGTTTCTCTTTTATTATATAGGACTAGAGGCTCAATGCATAAAAATTTGTGCAAGAGTAGACCTTCCTTCCCCTAGCTTCTGGCACTGGCTTCCCTTCAGCACCTGGAACCTGGGCTTTCCTCCTCCAGCCACTGGCAGGCAGCCAGAACCCAGGCTGCTTCCCTTGGGCTGCCTGCAGGACCTGAGACCAGGGCTGGCTTCCCCCCAGCCCCAGTTTCATCAGAAAGGACATCCAGAATTACGTCCAGAAGATGTCCAGTCTAATTAGCATATTCCCCTTTTATTATTATAGATATTGTTTTAATATTTGTGAAGTATTTTCAACAGTGTCTACAAGATGAAAAGTGACAGCACTTAAATGCTAGCTGTTACCATTTTTAAAATTTATCTTTATTGTTGAAAATATTACAGATATCCTCTTCCCCCCCGCCCACTGATTCTTTTTCTAAATATTGTTGAAAATATTACATAGGTCCTCCTTTTTCCCCCATTAACTTCTTCCATCCACTCCCATTCCCCCCCCCCTGCAACCAAACCCTCACCACCCCATCATCTGTGTCCACAGGTTATGCATATATGCATACAAGTTCATTGGTTGACCTCATCCCACCCACTCTCCCCTGCCTTCCCTCTGCAGTTCAACAGTCTGTTCATGCTTCTATGTCTCTGAATCTATTTTTGTTTCATCAGCTTATTTGGTTCATTATATCACTCATATGTGAAATCATGTGATACTTATCTTCCTCTGACTGGCTTATTTCACTTAGCATAATTTTCTCCAGGTTCATCCATGCTGTTGCAAATGGTAAGAGTTCTTTCATTTTTATTGCCACATAGTATTCCATTGTGTAAATGTACTACAGTATTTTTATCCACTCATCTACTCATGGGCAATGTTTCCACATCTTAGCTATTACAAATTGTACTGCTATGAACATAGGGGTGCATATATCCTTTCCGATGAGTGTTTCAGGTTTCTTAGAATATATTCCTAGAAGTGGATCACTGGGTCAAATGGGAGTTCCATTTTTAATTTTTTGAGGAAACTCCATAGTGTTTATCAACACCCCACACTGGAGACTGATCCCAGAACCCAGGCATGTGCCCTGACCAGGAATCAAACTCTGATCTTCTGGTTTATAGGTTGACGCTCAACCACTGAGCCACTCCGGCCAGGTTCACATCGATGTTTCTCTGTCCCTCCCCCTCTCCCTTCCTCCTTCTCTAGAAATCAATAAACTATTCTTTGGGGAGGGGGGAACAAATAATAATTTCTGGCCTAGGCTGGGTGGCTTAGATGGTTGGAGCATTGTGTCCAAACACTGAAAAGTTGTGGGGTCGATTCCAGCTCAGGGAACATAGCTGGGTCGCAGGTTCCACCAGAGGCAACCAATCCACATTTCTCTCTCTCTCTCTCTCTCTCTCTCTCTCTCTCTCTCTCTCTCTTCCTCCCTTTCTAAAATCAATAAACATATCCTCAGGTGAGGATTTAAAAATAAATGAAATAATAATTTTTATTCATAACTAGAGTGACTTGATTAGTTAGAGGAGAAATATACACTATTGCTGTATTTGAGACTGTCAATGTTTGAATAACTAAGTCTGTCCTAAATTATTAGATCAATTAATTTTATAAAAACATCAAGGTATACAGCACATCCTTCTCCAAAGTGAATCTTATACATAAGTCTTTGATAATATTTAATTTTTCTCTCTGTGTTATGGTAGTAAAAATTGTTCTAAATTTATTATAGAAAATTATATACCATTTAACTACCTGGAAAAAAATGAGGATAATTCAACAATTTTTGTAAATATTTCCCAAAAACTTAGAATCATGATACTATGTAATACTTTATTGTATATAGAAAAAAAAAAAAAGCATGTTATTTGCATTTTTGTTGGATTTGTCCACCAGTAACAGAAATGCCAACAAGGCTGGCATATCTGTTTGCAGTAACAAGTGGTGTACAGGAGGCAGCCCGCAGCTATTATAAAGCCCACAGTGTCACAAGGATCCCAGCCCCATCTGTCGTCCCTGACCTGCCATCCTTCACGTGAGGCTTCTCTCCAAAGCAACAGGGCAGCGGCTGCATTCCCAGCCTCTGTGCACATTCAAGATAGAAGAAGGATGATGGGAGATGAGGTGAAGGACAGAGGGCACAAGTCAGAGGCACAAGTCAGCTGATGCTTCATCAGAAATAATTTGGTTCTGCTTTAAGCTTCACCTTGCAGCTTCTATTTCTACCTGAGTTGCCATAATTAGATCACATGTTCACCCATAAGTGTTAGGCCATCTGTATTGTCGAGCACCAGGGTTCTATTAATAAGAACACAGAAGAGAATGGATATTCTCTGGTGTGTTGAGGAAGAGGGAGGCTGTCAGTGTCAGAAGCGGCGTGAGTGGGGGCAAAGGCTTCTACTCTGAGATGGAAAGCAGGTGGAGGTGCTCCAGCAGAAAAGCAGCATGACCCAACTTACATTTGTTTCTTATCTTTATTATTTTTTATTAATCCTCACCAGAGATTATTTTTTCCATTGATGGTTAGAGAGAGTGGAAGGAAGGGAGGGAAAGAGAGAGAGAAAAAAACATCAATGTGAGAAAGACACATCAATTAGTTGCCTCCCACGCATTCTCCAACCAGGGCCAAGGATCGAACCTGCAACTCAGGTATGTGCCCTTGATTGGGAATAGAACCTGCAACCTTTCACTGCGCAGGCTGACACTAACCATTTAGCAACACTGGCCAGGCTCAGCTTACATTTTATTTTTTTATATGTTTTTTATTGATTTCAGAGAGGAAGGAAGAGGGAGAGATCGAAACATCAATGATGAGAGAGATCATTGACTGGCTGCCTCCTGCACACACCCCCAATGGGGATCGAGCCCACAACCCGGGCATATGCCCTTCGCCAGAGTCGAACTTGAGACCCTATTGTCCTCAGGCCTATGCTCTATCCACTGAGCCAAACGGCTAGGGCTGGGCTTGCATTGTAAAGAATCACTGTAGCTACTGTCTGGAGACTTAACTGTAATGGAGGACCTGGAGGGCAAAGGAAAAATTGGGGGACCAAGTGCTACTTCCTATTATTATTCCCCACTTTGGTCTGCAGCTCTTGAAATTTGTTTCCATGAATGGATCTAGAAAAAGGGTTTGTGGGAGAATGGGATGCAAGAAAGAGGTCAGTGAATGCTGAGGGCAGCGGTTCTCTGGTCAAGGAGTAACTCCTTTGGAGGACATGACAGGCTTCATTCATCACAGCCTGGGTTTCTGAGCGGGGCCACTCCTGAAGAGAGGAAGGTGTTTCCTGGGAACTGGGCAGGCACTTGCTCTGTTTCAGGCTGGAAGAGAACAATGATTCTTATTACAAATTCGTGCACAAGTGGGGTCCCTCAGCCTGGCCTACGGATCGGGCCAAAACCAGCTCTCCGGCATCCCCTGAGGGGTCCCAGATTGTGAGAGGGTGCAGGCCAAGCCGAGGGATCCCACTGGTGCACAATCAATGGCTGGGGAGGGATGTGGGAGGTTGGCCAGCCAGGGAAGGACCACGGGAGGGCTCCAGGGCATATCTGGCCTGTCTCGCTGAGCATCCAGATCCCAGCAATAAGCTAACCTCCTGGTCGGAGCATCTGCCCTGTGGTGGTCAATGCACATCATAGCAAGTGGTTGAGCAGCCTTAGCATATCATTAGCATATTACCCTTTGATTGGTTGAACCACTGACCAGACAACCAGACACTTAGCATATCAGACTTTTATTTTATGGGATTATTGATTATATTCCCTAAACTGTTCTTTACATCTTCATAACTGTTTTTGTAACTTCTAATTTGTGTTTCTTTTTTTTTTCTTTTTTTTATCTTTAATTTCTTTATCAGTTAAGGTATTACAAATGTGTCCTCATCCTACTAATAACCCCTAACCCACCCATCCCCACTCATGCTCTCATCCCCCTGTTGTCTGTGTCCATTGGTTTGGCTTATACATATGCATACAAGTCCTTTGGTTGTTCTCTCCCTCTTACCCCCACCATCTCCTGCTTTCCCTCTGGGGATTGATAGACTGATAGCTGCTTCTCTGTCTCTGGATCTGTTCCTGTCCATCAGTCTATGTTGTTCTCTATATTCCACAGATGAGTGAGATCATATGATATTTATCTTTCTCTGACTGGCTTATTTCACTTAGCATAATGCTCTCCAGTTCCATCCATGCTGTTGCAAATGGCAAGAATTCCTTCTTTTTTACAGCAGCATAGTATTCCATTGTGTAGATGTACCACAGTTTGCTAATCCATTCATCTGCTGATGGGCACTTAGGTTGTTTCCAGATCTTATCTACGGTAAATTGTGCTTCTATGAACATAGGGGTACATATATCCTTTCTGATTGGTGTTTCTAACTTCTTGGGATATATTCCTAGAAGTGGGACCACTGGGTCAAATGGGAGTTCCAGTTTTAGTTTTTTGAGGAAACTCCATACTGTCTTCCATAGTGGCTGCACCAGTCTGCATTCCCACCAGCAGTGCAGAAGGGTTCCTTTTTCTCTACATCCTCTCCAACACTTGTTGTTTGTTGATTTGTTGATGATAGCCATTCTGACAGGTGTGAGATGATATCGCATTGTTCTTTTGATTTGCATCTCTCGGATGATTAGTGACTTTGAGCATGTTTTCATATGTCTTTTGGCCTTCTGTATGTCTTCTTTCAAAAAGTGCCTATTTAGATCCGTTGCCCATTTTCTGATTGGATTGTTTATCTTCTTTTGTTAAATTGTATGAGTTCCCTGTAAATGCTGGAGATTAAACCCTTATTGGTGATATCATTGGCAAATATGTTCTCTTATGAAGTGGGCTTTCTTGTTGTTTTGCTGATGGTTTCCTTGGCTGAGAAAAAGCTTTTTTAATTTGTGTTTCTTGATCCTTTCATCTTTTCCAGCCATTGGTGAAAAGTGACGAACATCAGGAGGACGCAGTCAGTAGCACCTCCACCATCCAAGAGGGTGTTGACCACCCACCCAAGAGAAGGTCCACCACACCATCATGATAAGCTGAACATTTGGTAACTTGGAAACAGAATTCAATTTCAGGTCTGTTGTCCTCTGAGGAAACCCAGACTATGTGTGTAAATGGATGTGTCCCTTTCATTATAGATAGGGTGGGGTGAAGGTAAGTTGGGCCCCTAGAAATAAACAAATGAGGAGCAGACCCTCGTGTCCTTAGCGGCCTCACAGTGGAAGGTCAGCACCGTGAGGCAGAGGCCAGGTGCTCCTGCCTGTCCCAGTGCCCGCATGCCTAAGTGCTCAGTCAGAGCCGTCTGGTGGTACTGTTGAATATAAAGCAGTCAATGTAGCCTCCACAACTCACATGGCAGAGTCGGGGACTGAGTCAGCCAGCTGTGACATCTATTGACCCTTTGGTGTGGGTAGGAAACGAAGCCTAATGCTTGGCTGAGAGATGGAGGCCGTTGAATTCTGACTTGTTGCACATGTCCTGGGGCAATGGCCTCTGCTCCCCTACCACCACCACCTGGATCCCAGGCAGCAGGAATTGACTAATTAGCATCTGGTTCTTGTCTTAGACTGCACCTCGTTACAGAGTGTTGACTTGAGGAACATAACATGTTTTACATACTAAAGAAGGGAAATTAAAAAGCAATTCCTAAAACAATCTGAAAGAAATAAGCTTAATTACCTAGACAACTGCTAACAACTGCGTACGGAGGCACTTGTGGTGACTAAAGCATTCTTTTGACTGTTTCTGTTCCAAAACATGCTTTCCGCTTTGCAGTGCACGTCAGCAAATGGACCCCCTGCCACGCCTCTCAACTTCGTTCAAAATTTAAATCTCACATAGGTGTATCTGATTGGTGAAGCAGACAGCCCATCTGAGACCGCAGGTGCAATGGCGGCTGGGAAATGCAGCATTAGCTTTCTATATTCTGCACACAAGACTGCACTAGCAGGACATTGGAAAGGGAATAACAAGTAAGTCCATACTATCTACCAGGCCCTTCAAATGCCTTTGATTGGTCTCTTGAAGACTTGGTTTGGCACCAACATAGGAATTTTTTAAGAAAAAGCATTCTGGAAAACTATAACAAAATTATACCAAGTAGCTAAAGTTATATCTTATGTCTTTTATTTGGGTACATGTTTAGGGTCTGTGAGGAGAGGACGAGGTGTAAAATAACCAGTGCCCTCGGCGGCAGCAGGGTCACATAGTCCCGGGCAGTTCTGCCGAGGCCACAGCTCAGTCACATACTGAGGGCTACAGTGAGGGGAGAGGGCAGATAATTGCTTGCTTTCTGAATAATCCTAATGGGGTGGTGTACTTATTATTATTAATAACATCTTCCAAATTCAATTCATTATAAATTCCCTCAATGAATAGCCTTAAGAATTTGTCTGGACAAAAAAAGGAAACAAAAGCTAAGCTAAAATTTAAAATTCCAATATTCCTAGGCCCACCTCCAGCCTCAATCGCCTACATACTTTCAGGAATCAGAGAGCCAATCTCAGTTGTGATGCCCATTCAAAAGTAATTCTTGGCTGATAGATTTATTAGCTCAATTTCATGACCCAACAAGTTATCTGTCTCATTACATTGTGTGGGAGTAAATGCCCTGAGCATATGCACAAATCATGCATGTGCACACATGGGCAGGCATGCACACACACAGCATTCTTCACAGCCAATAAAGCTGGATGACCTCTATCCCAGCCTTGCTCTACCACTTCCTGGCTGTACACCCCCAGACAAGTTTCTTAACCTCTCTGGGTCACAGTCTCCTCATCTGTAAAGTGAGAATAATAGTTGTTTTTTCTATTGTTTGGGGGATTTAATGATTTAACAAAAATAAAATGTTGTTTTAATAGATTTACACAATGTGTATATTCTGTCATCATTATACATTTGGAAGAATACAAGCAGCATATATTACAAATTGATTTAAGCAGTAACTTGGTTTACACCATGAAATAAAAAGTGCACTAATCAAAACACACACGCTTTTGTAGGTTTAAACTGAAGGGCTTTTTTATTTCTGCAGAATCCTTAAAACCTGTGGCACTTAAAATGTGTTAGCCTTTCTACTGAGAGGTGAACTATACACAACAATGATGGAAAAGATTATCAGGCCAGTTGTCTATTGTGGAGCCTTCCAGCTTTGTTCAACAATGGCTGAAACTCTCTTCTCCTTTGTCTTCTTGATAAAGTTGTCTGCCTGGCTGTCAGCTGGACCATTTGGATCCAGGTCACATAGCAGAGACTGCATTGATGCTCAAATAGAAGATACATCAGATGTTGGACTCCATGGATTCAGAAGGTTATCTAAACATAGGCTACTATCAGCATACACATTTGGATGAAACACTTTGGATAAAAACCTAACAGTAGGAAGTTTATTTGGAAAGAAAAGCTTATTAAAAAGTACCATCTTCAAAAGGATTTTCCTCAGGTCCAAATATAACTATTCCATGCATGAAGTTGCTTTTAAGATGATGCGCCACTGACAATCACAGGTGGATGCACTTGCAATCACTTAAAATTCTCACAAGCCTCCTCTGGACCACAGTGGACATGCTCCCCAGCTGCCCCAGTCAGTCTCAAACATAACACTTTGAAGACTGTCTGACACACACACATACTAATTGCTAACTACTGTCACTATGATTATTGTTATTACCATTGTTCCTCTCTAGCCTAGCAAATACCAAGATAACAATGAATCTAAATATATTCTGTATTCATGGATCACAAATACTGGCCCATTGCCTAAATTCTGAGATAACACTTCCCCTTTGGGGGAAAAAAAGAAAAAATTTGCCAGTCTAGTAAATACATGACAAATTGTTTAATAATGTTTGAAGTGAGAAAAGAAAGAAAATCATTTTCCACAGCACAGAGCAACAACCTGAGAGGAAAGTTCGACAGAGGCCTGTGTGCTCGGGCAGGGGTGATGGACTGTTGTTCCTGAGACTGGAACATTTGTAACTTTCGCCCAACATTTCCTTTGTGTCTTAGAAACGTGTCAGTTAAAAATATCTTCGTCTGATCAAATAAAGAAAACCTTTTCGTTAGCAGTAGTCAATCCACCCAGGCTTCCCTGACCCTGTCAGCCAGGTCTGACCATCATTCATTGCCCCAAAGGGACAGACCAGGCTCTGACAGGTGGCAAAGGCCCAGCCAGTTAATTCAGAAGCCAATGAGTCTCTACCTTAAGCACATTAATAAAATCAATTAAAATTAGGATGTGAAAAGAAGAGCCTCCTGTCTGACACTCTCTCGGAGCCTGATATCTCAAAGTGCAGAAACTGGGTGAAAGGAAACAGAAAAAGACAGTGAATCCTAAAATCTCACTGGTAACTGGGCAGATGAGGGCTGAAGATGGCACAAAGTCCTAACATTTCTACAAGTTGGTGTCTGTATGGCTACCATACTAGACTACAATCCTTTCCTTGTACCTTTTTCCAAAATTAACAAATATAAATAAAAGGTCAGTGCCTAGACATAAATGTAAAGGATTTAAACATCATAGGAGAAAGCTGAGGTGGCCCAGCCTCATTCAGACTTGAGGGTAAGGAAATCTTTTCCCGTAAATATCTTTCTCTCTAGAATTTTACATCTTTGAGTGAGGGAAAGCTCTCAACAAAGTTAAACTTTTTGCAATTACTGATTTTTCCAGAATACAGTGAGCATTGGAATCAAAGATATTAAATTCTAAAGCATTTTTGGCCCTCCACCAATTACCACAGAAAAGAATTTTACAGAGTGCAAAAATTTCCAAAATTATTTTTACCACCTGCACATGCCAGCTTGTGGTACATTGCTAGAAGTTTCTCAATGAAACAAAATTATCCTCTAAAGAATGTTATTTAAAGATCTTTTGTTATCTAAACTAATAAAAGCGTAATATTAAAATTAACCGTTTCTTCGGGACGGCCTAAGCCACGCCCACCAGCCAATCAGAGTGACTGTATGCAAATTAGCCCAGCCAAGATGGTGGAGGCCACAGCCCTGGGCTCCGCCATCTTGGGAGACTGGGTCCTGGGAAGGTATCTGGGGCCCTGGGCAGCCAGATGCCTTCCCCCGTGGAGAAGCTATGGGGGAAGCGGGGACCAGCCTGGCGGGACCCGCAAGCCCCCTGCCGGGAGGCCGGTCGCAGCCCGAATGGCCTCCCGGGGCAAGCGGGACCCCGCAAGCCCCCTGCCGGGAGGCCGGTCATGGCCGGAACAGCCTCCCGGGGCACGCAGGACCCCTCAAGCCCCCTGCCGGGAGGCCGATGGGGGCCCCAATGGCCTCCCGGGGCAAGCGGAACCCTGCAAGCCCCCTGCCGGGAGGCCGATCGGGACCCCAACGGCCTCCCGGGGCAAGCGGGACCCCGCAAGCCCCCAGCCGGGAGGCCAATCAGAGCCGGAATGGCCTCCCAGGGCAAGCGGGACCCCGCAAGCCCCCTGCGGGGAGGCCGATCGCGGCCCCAACTGCCTCCGGCCTCCCAGGGCAAGCGGGACCCCACAAGCCCCCTGCCGGGAGGCCGATCAGGGCCCCAACTGCCTCCGGCCTCCCAGGGCAAGCGGGACCCCGCAAGCCCCCTGGCGGGAGGACGATCGGGACCCGAACGGCCTCCCGGGGCAAGCGGGACCCCGCAAGCCCCCTGCCGGGAGGCCGATCTGGTGGCCAGCAACACTGGAATGGCCTCCCAGGCGGAGAAGCCTGGGGGTGGGGGGACCCCATGCCCCCTCCTGGGAAGCCTATGGGGTGGCCAGT
>PVJC01002950.1:33956-74564 GCA_004026665.1 Murina feae
AATGACCCAGAGGGTCAGTGGGAGCTGTGGCCAGCCTGCAAACAGACATTGGCCCCTCACCCAGGCTGGCCAGGCACACCAGCAGGTGGCCATCCCCAGAGGGGTCCCAAGCTGTGAGAGGGCACAGGCCGGGCTGAGGGACCCCCCTCCCCGACCACCCCAGTGCACAAATTTTTGTGCACCGGGCCCCTAGTAAAATATATCAACCAATCCTTAGCAAAGGAAATAATGCCTAGAAAATACATGATTGGGGAGGAACTGGAAAGTTGGAGACCTATAGTGGATTGTGTTTTATACTTTTTTCATGAAATATATTTACAGATTAGCAAAACTTGAACAATTGATAAAAATCGGGTTTTGTGTGTTGTTAGGATTCCCCAAGTTTAGAATTGGTTTGTATGTTTGCTTTGTACATACAGCTCTTTGTTGTTTATTTGTCACACACATTTACTCTTAGAATAGACATATATCTCTTGATTTTTTATCTATTGTTTTCTTTTTGTGTATAGTGGGAGTTGGAATATATATATATATATATATATATATATATATATATATATATCATATACACTGGGGGCCTGGTGCACAAAAATTTGTGCACTCAGGGGGAGGGACCCTCAGCCCAGCCTGTGCCCTCTTGCAATCTGGGACCCCTCAGGGGATGTCCACCTGCTGGCATGCCTGGCCAGCCTGGGTGAGGGGCTGAGAGCTGTTTGTAGGCTGGCCAAGCCCCCCAGTTGGAACCCTAACCCCATGGGGTGTGGCCAGCCTGGGTGAGGGGCTGAGGGCCATTTTCAGGTTTCCCACAGTTCCTTCAGGTTTTGGGTCCCTACTGGGGTGGCTGGCCAGCCTGGGTGAGGGGCTGAGAGCCAATTTCAGGCTGCCCACAGCTCCCTTAGACCCAACGTCCCAGCAAGGCCGGCTAGAATCAGGTTTCTGGGGTTTATTTATCTTCTATAACTGAAACGTTGTTGCCTTGAGCCGAGGCCTAGGCAGGGCAGGCAATGAAGCCTCCTGTTTGCTTCAGCTCCGTGGCTTCTATAATTGAAACATTTTTGCCTTGAGCAGAGGCCCGGCCAGCCTAGGCAGGCAGTTTCAACTCCATTGCTGGTGCAATGGAAGCCTCCTGTGTGCTCTAGCTCTATGGCTGCCGGCCGCCGTCTTGGCTGGGTTAATATGCATACAGTTGCTCTGATTGGCCAGTGGATGTGGCTTAGGTGTCTTGGAGTGATAGTTAATTTACATATTACTCTTTTATTAGATTAGATATATATGGTTTCTGTCTATAATAAAAAAGAAGAAAATAATTTATTACAGAAATGTATTACTGTTTCTTATTATCTATAAGAGAAGAAAAGAAACAATATTCATCTCAAAGGAAGATATTTTTGTTGATGATATTTTGTTGTTTAATCTAGTTGTAAATCAGAGATATGTAACACAAAAATATAAAGTGTGAGTGTAAAGAGGTAAAGAAAATTTAGCATTTCCCCTTACACCTTTAAAAAATTCCACAAAAGCAAGAAGGTGAAGCAAAAAGCATATGAACTCCATTCTTGAAACAGTAATGAAAATTCTAGAGGAAGGTATTCTGGAAGCATTTAGGTCAAACACAAGATAAAGAAAAATAAAGTGTCTGCAGCTTTAAATCTTCAAAAATAAAACTCTGCAGAAGCAGACTTCTCCTGGTGAGTGAGCAAAACTGAAGTGCAAGTCCATTATCTCCTGACTGTGGGAGCTGGGAGCATGGCTGGTGACAGGAGCTACCTGGGTGTGGCTGTGTCACCAGAAAGGAGCATTAGAGACAGGGATGGTGAGGAGCCACATTGTCAAGTCTGATGTGCAGGAAGCAGTCTGTGAGGCAGGGGAGAAGTGAGTGGGAAAAGAAACTCTGTGCTGTGAGCAGCCATTGGCTTCCATTCAAGTTGGGCTACGAAGAAGGAAAGGAGTAATGGCCAAAAATAAAAACATTGTTCTGAAAACAGCAGAAGAGAGATACCTTCAGCCCAGAAGAAAGGTGAGAAAATAACTTGGAGTTTCACAGATACAAAAATACAAATGCTTCAAATATGAGAAATAGTTTCCATCTCACTCTTAAAAAAGAATGCAAAGCAAGCTACATGGTGAGACTTTTCACTTACGTAATCAACAAAATTCCAAAACTGTGATAGCTAGCTGTGTGAGTGACAGTGCAGGGAAATAAACACCTTCCCATCCATTGCAGGAGGGAGTGCAGATTGGCGCCTGCTCTGGGGAGAGCCCTTGGCACATGGCTCTCAACATGTGGAATTTGACCCAATGATGCCACTTCTAGGAAGTGTATTTTTTAACATCAAAAATCTGGAAACAGCCCTGACTGGTTTGGCTCAGTGGCTAGAGCGTCAGCCTGCAGACTAAAAGTTCCCAGGTTCAATTCCGGTCAAGAGTATATACCTTGGTTGCGGGCACATCCCCAGTAGGGGATGTGCAGGAGGCAGCTGATCAATGTTTCTCTCTCATCGATGTTTCTAACTCTCTATCCCTCTCCCTTCCTCTCTGTAAAAAATCAATAAAATATTTTTTTAAAAATCTGAAAACAATCTCTATGTTCATAATATGCAGCTGGATAAATTATGGCCCAATCATACTGGGGAATATCATGCAACTTTATAAAAGAACGAAACCGATCTGTACATACTGATACATTATCAAGTTCAAAAAAATGAAAGTCCAGAAAGATGCTCAGCTGCCTCTTAATATAAAACATGAATAAATAAATACATGTTTTCTTGTATGTGTAACAAACACGTCGGGAAGCTGGCAGCTGTGATTGTATGTGAGGAGAGTAAAGTAGGGGAAAGGAGACTAAAACGCAAACTATTAGAAAGTGTGTGTACATATGTGTGTGCATGTGTGTGTGTGTGCACACGTGTATAAAGAAAAAAACATTGAAAGTTCCTACAAAATGTTTGCTGCAGTTCTCTCTATATTGTAAGATTATGGGTGATTTTTCTCTTCTTAGTAGTGTTTTGAGTTCACAAATATTCCATCTAATCTAATAAAAGAGTAATATGCAAATTAACCCTCACTCCGAGACACCTAAGCCATGCCACCAGCCAATTGCCACGCCCACCAGCCAATCAGAGCGACTATATGCAAATCAACCCAGCCAAGATGGCGGCCGGCAGCCACAGAGCTGGAACAAGCAGGAGGCTTGCCTCAGCTATGGAGTTCCCACCTACCTTGGCTGGCTGTGGCCTCTGCTCAAGGCAACAAAGTTTCAATTATAGAAAATAAACCCCAGATACCTGCTTCCAGCCAGGTTGGCCTCAAGGAAGCGCTGGGAGCCTGAGTTGTCAGGGGCAACCCGACCTGGGCTGTGGTTAAAGCAACAAAGTTTCAATTATAGGACATAAATAAATCCCAGATACCTACTTCCAGCCAGCCTCACTGCAAACAGCCATCAGGCACTCACCCAGGCTGGCCAGGTAGCCCAGCAGGACCCCCCTCCCTAAAGGGGATGTGGCCAGCCTGAAAACGGCCCTCAGCCCCTCATCCAGGCTGGCCAGGCACCCCAACAGGGACCCCAACCCTGAAGGAACTGTGGCCAGCCTGCAAACAGTCATCAGCCACTCACCCAGGCTGGCCAGGCACACCAGCGGGACCTCTATCCTGATCCGGGACACCCTTCAGGGCAAACCAGCCAGCTCCCACCCATGTACCAGGCATGTACTAGGGTAATATGCAAATTGACCCTAACAGCAGAACCACTGGGAATGACTGGTCACTATGACACACACTGACCATCAGGAGGTAGATGCTCAATGCAGGAGCTGCCCCTGGTGGTCAGTGCACTCTCACAGGGGGAGCTCTGCTCAGCCACAAGCCAGGCTGACAGCTGCCAGTACAGCGGTGGTGGTGGTGGGAGCCTCTCCTGCTTCCTCAGCAGTGCTAAGGATGTCCAACTGCAGCTTAGGCCTGCTCTCTGCTGGCAAGTGGACATCTCCGAGGGCCCGAGGGCTGCCAGAGGGATGTCTGACTGCCAGCTTAGGCCCGAATCCCCGGGGATTCGGGCCTAAGCCAGGAGGTGGACATCCTCCAAGGGTTCCCAGACTGCGAGAGGGCACAGGCCAGGCTGTGGGATGCCCCCCTCCACCCTGACTGCACAAAATTTTGTGCACCAGGCCTCTAGTAGTTAAACAAAGTGCTTTTATTTTTTTTTTTAAAGGATTTTTTTCCCCTTGTAAAATTCTCAGTTATCTCCACCAAACAAAAATATCTGGTTTTTTCATTCAATGAAAACACATCTTTTGCTTGCATGGCTCTCTGGGTGGCCAGTTGGGTTGGGGCTGGAATGCCTAGTTCCCTGTGCCCAGGTGACTGTACACGGTCCCACCACCTCTGCACCACAAAGCCCTGTGCTCCCTGTACCCCACAAAGCCCGCAGGCCAGACCATTTAGGGGCTGAGTTATACTTACTGCTTCTCTCAGGTAAAGGCCTCCCCCAAATTGCGCTGCTATGAGAGTGAGGCTTGCAGCTATTTTGGTTGCATTCTTGGCTTTAAGAGACAGGTTTCCTGTTAATACTGTTTTGACTTAGATTGTTTGGGTCTCTGCAGCGGGATACCAGATTTAGATCAAACACACAGGATCCTCCTGCTGAAACACGAAGAGCCTGGAACACCCAGGGAAGTCTGAGTCCTCATTTTTAGCAGATGGGAAACAGGACCGGGGCACTTTCTCTGTGGCCCTGGGAGGCCCCGATGAAGAAAGGCCCGTCTTCCCGGAGCCGCACAAAACCAAGGCTGCTGGACTAGCAGCTTGGAGGTCAAAGCACCCTGAGCCCCCTGCAGAGGGCAGGGCTCCTCCATGGCTCTGGACCAGGCCCAGGTGGCCCACACAGCTCTACTCCAACCCCCAGCTCCATCAGGGTCCTGTGCAGAGCCTTCCTGGGGGCTGGGGAAGGCCTGCCACTGGTCCACCACTGTTTGAGCTGGCAACCAGGTAGCCTGGGAACATGGAACCAAAGAAACCACATGGCAGGATATATCGAGGCCACTCTCAGACCGGGTTGAGGTCCCTTACAGGCAAGAAGGCGCTGATGAGGTGCCTGAGCGCTTTGAGGCCAATATATTTCATTCTTACAGGTAAAAATGGGTGTCCCCCACCGTGAAAGGCACTAAGCAGGCCTGCCTGCCAAGCCCAGGGGTGAGAGGGACCCACTGTGCACACACTGCTGGGAGGTGGCTCCTAGGCCAGCGCATCCTGAGTTGGCCCAGGCCTCTGGCCAGGAAATGCCAAATTGGTCCCAAGTTCCCCAGGCAGCTGAGTCTCTAAGAGAGACACACTCTTCTTTCCACATTGGGCCCCATGCTCCCTTCATTGGAAAGTGGCTACAGCACCTGGATTTTCACCAGAAAATTCCTTTCCACAGAGCCAGCCTGATAGCAGCGAGGCCTCCCAAATGGGCTCGGAGCTTGGCTGCAACCAGCTGACATTTGGCTTCTGAAAGAACTAGGCATATCGGTTTCCAAGGCTTTTCCCTCTGGACCTCTTGTGACTGTGGGCCTGGGAACTGGCATCTCCTTCCTAACACAACATTATGTTCATCTTCTGCGTGACCGTGGGAATGTGGCTGAGCCACCAGCCTGGGCCTCCCACCCAAGGCACAGCTTTCTGGCCCGGAGGCTGGCAGGTGCTGTACCCCAGCGGTCAGCAAGGACCCACATGCAGCTCTGTCTTCTGAGACCCAAGGAACCCGGCCAACGTGCCTTCTCCCCCTGCAGAAGAAAAGACTTGACTTTTGGCAAAAGTCTTGATGATTGCCTTTCACTGTAATGGTAGTGAAAAACAAAACAACAAAAACATGTGTTAAAAACAAGCCAGCCTTGTTCCTAACAGTCCTGCATCATTGGGCCACTGTTCCAAAGGTCAGAGAAATAGCGAAGCTTCAGCTGAGCAAGGAGAAAAGTATAGCAAGCTGAACAGAATGCAGATCCAGGGGAATGGTCCTTGGCACACTGTGATCCTCAGCAGGGGCTGTGTCATAACGACTGCTCAGAACTCTGGTCAGAATCCCCACCCTTCTTCTGACATCACAATGTGGGGAGAGAAAGCCTGGAACTTTTGCCACCAGATGGAAAGCAGCTTAAGAATTAAGCCTACATTAGTGGGAATGCAGAACGCTGTAGCAGCTATGGGAAAGGCTGGCAGTTCCTCAGAAAATTAAACATGAGCCAGCAACTCCAACTCTGGATATATGTGCGAAGGAAATGACAGCAGGGACTCAAACCGATATATGCACACCCATGTCCATAGCAGCATTATTCATAATAACCAAGAGGAAAACCAGCCCTGTGTCTATCAGTGGATGAGTGAGTAAACAAAATGTGGTACAGACATATAATGGAATAGTATTCAGCTTTCAGTAGGAAGGAATTTCTGACACACAATTCAACATGGGTGAACCTTGAGGACATTATAGTGAGTGAAATAAGCCAGTCATAAAAAGGCAAGTACTGCATAGCTCCACTTATATGAGGTTCCTAGAGTAGTCCATGGAAACAGAAGTAGAATGGCGTTTGCCAGTGGCAGCGGGAAGGGAGCAATGGAAAGTTATTGGTCAGTGGTACAGAGGATGAGGAGGGTTCTAGAGATGAATGGTGGTGATGGCTGAGCAACAGTGTGAGTGCCACTGAACTTTGCACTCCGGAATGTTTGAGATGTTAGATGTGAGCATTGCCTGGATATTAGGTAACATTAAGTAGTTATTTTTCATATCTCTAGTGTGATAATGATAAAATGCTTATGTTTTTTAAATAGTTCATTTCTCTTGGATATACATAGTTAAGCATTTAATGAAATGGTATAATATTTGAATTTTCTTTTAAATAACTTTGGGGGACATTAAAGCAGGGATAGAGCCCTAACTGGTTTGGCTCAGTGGATAGAGCATCGGCCTGCGGACCAAGAGGTCCTAGGTTCGATTCCGGTCAAGGGCATGTACCTTGGTTGCAAGCACATCCCCAGTAGGAGGTGTGCAGGAGGCAGCTGATCAATGTTTCTCTCATTGATGTTTCTAACTCTCTATCCCTCTCCCTTCCTCTCTGTAAAAAATCAATAAAATACATTTTTTAAAAAGATGGTAGATTTTATGTTTGGGTACTTTACGTATTTTTAAATTTTTTTAATTTAAAAATAATTAATCCCACATATGGCCAAGCTGAGAGAACAGAAGAGAAATAGACCTAGAGTCTCTTGATCAAGCTGGCCCTGAAGCTGTCATCTCACAAATGTCCATGGTGTTTAAGTCTGTTTGCTTTAGGCTTTCTGATCCTAATGAACTGAGTTGTCTCTGCTACTATCTTGTACGAAAGAACACATTGGCATTAACTTCCACAAAACCAACCCCGGGGAGCTCCCAGGCAAGGCATTCTCTCTGTCAGGTGAGGCAATGTAGTCATTAAAACGAGAGATCATCCTGTGAGTGATACATTGCAACCCCTAACCTTCAATATCTTAACCCCTGACTCACTGAACATCGTCTACCAGGTCAAGACCAGCCCTTGACTGTAGATCCCCACACAGAGGATCTGCTCCTGTTACGGCTTTGTGGTTTTAATGTTTGTTAAGTGGAGCACAGGGTGTCAGATGGTGAGCCATGGTTCAAGAACAGACCACAGGGAAATTTAAAACGAGAAACGTATCACTCACAGGTCCTGGAAGAAGTACCTGGTATACCTGAGGGGCCACACAGAAAGGTGAAGGCAGGATGCAGGCAGGAGGCAGCAGGATCTGAAACACATGCATTTATCGGTGTCCATACGTAGAGTGCCTCAGGGTTCCCAGGCCAGAGCTGGACCGGTCAACTCAAACCAAAAGAGTGAGGTTTGGGGATGGTCCATAGAGGTCTCTTCTGAGGAGCACATTAGGCATAAAGGCCCTGGGAGGAAAGGAGACATTTGCTCACAAGGGCTGTTCAGGATGTCACATCAGAGACTCACATTTGCTGGTGACTGCATGCTGCTGTTAGAGTGTGTACTTGCACAAGAGGCCAGTCTCAGTTTTAAATCCCAGCAGCCACTTGGCCAAACAAAAGGGATGCCAAGGCAGCAACGCCATGAGGAAGCTTAGCTAAACTCTCCACAGCCCCTTTTTTTATAATCTGCTAGCCTTATACTCTTCTCACTCCCTCATCCCACTCTATGGTTGTAAACTCTGGACTCCACTTTCCAGCCCAAACGTCATGATGTAATAGATCAGTTAATAACTTCCCAAGTGTCTTGGTTATGCCTGATAGTCGTTTTCCCTCTTGCTCCCTAAAGTGGCTCCTCCTTACACTGTCCTCAATGCCCCAGGCACCTCCTCTCCACATGACATGTCTTTTTTTCCGGTATTCCCAAGTCATCTCTCGCTCACTCTTTCTTCCACACTCACTCTCATGTTCATCTTCTTTCCCACAATCTAGGAACATAGTCAAGTCTTCCCATGTTTCCCATGGTGACATAAATACATGTCTCAACCTGTTATTCCCGTCTAGCTACCACCTTATCACTCTCTTTCCCCTCACAATCAAGCAGCTCAAAATACTTGTCTGCATTCCTAGCCTTCACTTCCTAGCATTTCCAGATACTGCAGTCGGGCTTCCAGCACCAGCCACTGTAATGAAAACATTGCGCGAAAAACGGCATCAGCCTCCTGCTTCTAAATCTAATGGAGCCGTTTGCCAGTCACCCTCTTTCCTGAGTTCCCTGGCACATTGGTTGTGATCTCCGGGGTATTTCTTGCTCCCTTGGCTTCCGGGACGTTACTGCCTCTACCTCCCTGATATTCCCCCGAGGCTCCTTTATGAAAGCCACTTTCTCTGTTTATGCCAAGAGTTTGGAGTGCTCGCCAGCCCTGCCCACGGCCATCATCTCTGTTCATCTCACACAGCCATCCCAGTGACTTCATTCAGTCCCGTGTGTGCAGAAAAGACTTGATCCAGCAGCTGTGGAATCTCCATCCCCTGCACATTCCCAAGGAAGGTCTAGCCCTTGCCTGCCTCCTGGAGATCATCTCTAAGCCCTGGGAATACCCTACCTGACACGAGCGTCTATGCTTGTGGGACCTTGAGCTGCGCAGATAGTCTGTGCTAACAATGTCGTGTGGGGGGGGTCCTGAGCCACGCAGTCTCAGTTTGACCTCTGGAGACGCCAAAGGCTAACTAGCTAAGGTCAGTCATGTGGGCATCCCATGCCGATGTGAACAAACCCAAAAAGAATCCTGGGCAGCATGTGGGGATAAGTGAGCGCCACCGGCACAAACGCACTGGAGGGAACAACTGGGAGCTTGTGGCTGCACCCTGCCCTGGCAGTTTGCCTCTGCTGGTTTCTGTCTCCTTTCACTATAATAACCCATAACCACGAGTACAACAGCTTTCTGAGTTCTGGATCCCTCTGGTGAGTCATTAAGCTTGAGGGTGGTCTTGGGGATGCCCAACTCCAATCACCACGCCATCAAAAGTCATATGCTAATGATTCACGAATCCATATTTTTTCTGTATATCCTTCCCGAGCACCACTTCTACAGAGCTATTATAACCAGATGTCCCAATAGTGCTGCAAATTTAAATTATCCCAAATTTATCTCCTTGTATTCTGCTCCAAACTCATTTATCCTCATGCTTTGCCACACACCCAGTCAGCCATGTCTAGAATCTGGCAGCTATCTTACACTCCATCTTCTCTCTAATCGCCAGGCCTAAGCCATGAGAACTGCTCACTGACATCTCCAGATCCTTTTCTGTTTTCCCTGCCTCTACTGCCCTTGATGCAGGCCACCCCATTTCATCTCTCAGGATGGGTCCCCCTCCACCCAGGCCAAATGCTTCCAGTTATTCCCACGACAGACAAACTGAAATTTTCAAAGTGGAAAACCAGGATTCCAGTTAAGGAGGATGAAACAAATATTAAGGTATGATAGATAAACAAATAGTATCTATATATATAAAAGCCCAGCAACCAGAATGGTGGAATGACCAGAACAACCAGAATGACCAGTGGCTATGACATGCACTGCAGCAGCCAACCAGCCTGATCCAGGCCCCAATCACACCACCCTACCCCGGCCCCCAATCAGCCCCCAACACCCCAATTGGGGGAGGGGCTGGCTGGCCTACCACCTACAGCCCCTCCCCCCACCAGCCTGGCCCAATGGGCCCCCATTAGGGCAGACCAACCAGACTACCTGTGCACTAATTTGTTAACTGGGCCTCTAATGAATCTATAATAGTAAAGAGAAAGGCCATTCGTAACATTTCAACAATTTTTTTATTTTGTTCATCAGTTTATTTTGTTCATTAGATTCCACATATGAGATTATGTGCTACTTATCTTCTCTGACTGGCTTCTTTCACTTAGCATAATATTCTTCAGGCCCCTCCATGCTTCTCAAAGGGTAAGAGCTCCTTCACTTTTACTGCTGCATAGTATTCCACTATGCAGATGTTCCACAGTTTTTTATCCACTCATCTACTGATAGGCACTTGGGCTGTTTCTAGATCTTAGCTATTGTAAATTGTGCTGCTATGAACACAGAGGTGCATACATTCTTTCTGATTGGTGTTTTGGACCCCCTAGAAGTTGGGTCACTGGGTCAAATGGAAATTCCATATTTAATTTTTTGAGGAAACTCCATACTGTTTTCCAGTGGCTGCACCAGTCTGCATTCCCACCAGCAGTGCACGAGGGTTCCCCTTTCTACACATCCTCCTCAGTACTTGTCATCTGTTGATTTGTTGATGGCAGCCATTCTGACAGGTGTGAGGTGATACCTCATTGTCCTTTTAATGTGCATCTCTCGGATGATCAGTGACTTTGAGCATTTTTTCATGTCTATTAGCCATCTGTATGTGCACTTGGAGAAGTGTATTTTTAGGTCCTTTGCCCATTTTTTAATTGGGTTGTGTCTTCCTTTTGTTAAGTTGTGTGAATTCCTTATATGTTTTTGGATTTTATTAACCCTTTATCAGATGTATCATTGCCAAATATGTTCTCCCATACAGTGGGCTCCATTTTCATTCTGTTGATGGTTTCTTTTGCTGTGCAAAAGCATTTTATTTTGATGTACTCCCATTTATTTATTTTCTCCCTAGTTTCCTTTGCCCTAAGAGATGCATCTGTAAACATATTGCTATGAAAGATGTCTGAGATTTATGCTGTTTATGGTTTCTTCTAAGATTTTTATGGTTTCACAACTTACATTTAAGTCTTTTATCCATTTTGAGTTTATTCTTGTGTATTCTTGAGTTTATTCTGTCAGTTGGTGATCTAGTTTCATTTTTTGCATGTATCTGTCCAATTCTTCCAACACCATTTATTGAAGAGACTGTCTTGACTCAATTGTATATTTCTGCCTCCTTCATCAAATATTAATTGAGCATAATGGCTTGGGTTTTCTTGGGTTCTGTTGTGTTCCATTGATCTATTTGCCTATTCTTGTGCCAGAACCAGGCTGTTTTGATTACAGTGGCTTTGTAGTATAACTTGATATCTGATATTGTGATCCCTCCAACTTCATTTTGTGTGTGTGTGTGTGTGTGTGTGTGTGTGTGTGTGTGTGTGTTTTCCTCAAGATTGCCCAGCCGGCATGGCACAGTGGTTGAGCATCGACCTATGAACCAGGAGGTCAGGCTTTGCTTCCCAGTCAGGGCATATGCCAAGGTTGCAGGCCTGATCCCCGGTTTGAGGTGTTCAGGATGCAGCTAATCAATGACTTTCTCTCATCATTGATTTTCTATGTCTCTCTCCCTCTACCTTTCTCTCTGAAATCAATAAAAATATTGTTTTTAAAAAAACAGATTGCTGCCACTATTCTGGGTCTCTTTTTGGTTCCACACAAAATTTTATGAGTGTTTGCTCTAGATCTGTGAAATATGTCTTTGGTATTTGAAATAAGGATTGCTTTGAATCTGTAGATTGCTTGGACGTTTTAATTATGTTAATTATATCAATCCATGAACACAATATATTCTTCCACTTGTTTATATTTTTCTCTATCTCTTTTTCCAACATCCTATACTTTTCCAAGTACAATTGCAAACATTATTGAATGAAGATGCATGTCAAACTCAAAAACAACTTGCAGAAAGATTAAACATTGATCAGCAAACAATTTCTGATTGTTTACAAGCAATGGGAAAGATTTTAAAGGAAGGGAAATGGGTGCCACATCAACTGAACGAAAGACAAAGGGAAAACCGAAAAGTCATTAGTAAAATCTTATTTCAATGGCACGAAAGAAAGTATTTTCGCATCGAATTTTGATGAAAAGCAGATTTATTTTGAGAATCCCAAACGCACAAAATCATGGGTTGATCCAGGTCAACCATCAACATCGACTGCAAGGCCAAATCACTTCGGAAAGAAGACAATGCTCTGCGTTTGGTGGGATCAGGAAGATGTGGTGTACCGTGAGCTTCTAAAACCAGGTGAAACCGTTAATACTGATTGTTAGACAAGAAATAATCAATTTGAACCACACTCTGACCATAAAATGACCAGAATGTGCCAGAAGACACGGCAAAGTAATTTTGCTTCATGATGATGCACCATCACACACTTCAAAACCAGTTAAAGACACGTTAAAGGATCTTGCCTGGAAAGTATTAACCCACCCACCATATTCACTGGACCTTGCTCCTTCAGATGACCACTTGTTCTGATCGATGACACACGCCATTTTCTGAGCAGTACTTCAAAGCGTACAAAGAAGTGGAAAATTGGATCTCTGAATGGTTTGCCTCAAAACAAGAAAAGTTCTACTGGGACAGTATCCACAAATTACCTGAAAGATGGGGGAAATGTGTAGCTAACGATGGACATTACTTTGAATAAAGCACTTTTGATGTTTCTCTTGAAAATATTGGTTTTTCTTTTATTACAAAATGTGCATTATTAACCGGTACACCTGGTATGTTCTCATCTTATCTAATTGCTGTGGCTAGCACTTCCAGTACTATGTTGAATAAGAGTGGTGAAAATGAACATCCTTGTCTTATTCCTGTTCTTGGGGAAAATAGTTTAGTTTTTGCCCATTGAGTGTGATGTTGGCTGTAGGTTGGTCATATATAGCCTCTATTATGTTGAGATATGATCCTTCTATTACCACTTTGCTGAGAGTTTTTATCAAAAAAGGGTGTTGGATTTTGTCAAATATTTTTTCTGCATCTATTGATATGATTATGTGATTTTTTTATGTCTTTCAATTTGTTTATGTAATGGATCATGTTTACTCATTTGAGAATATTGTACTAGCCTTGCATCCCTATAATAAATCCCATTTGGTCATGGTGTATGATCTTTTTAATATATTGCTGGATGCGATTTGCTAATATTTTGTTGAGAATTTTAGCATCTATGTTTATCAAGGATATTCTCTTTCTTTGTAGTATTTTCATCTGGTTTTGGAATTAGAATAATGCTGGCCTCATAAAAAAAGCTTGGAAGTGTTCTTTCCTCTTGGATTTTTTGGAATAGTTTGAGAGGACAAGTGTTAGTTCTTCTTTGAAGGTTTGGTACATCTCCCCTCTGAAGTCATCTGGACCAGGGTTTTTGTTTGCTGGGAATTTTTTTATTTCAATATCATCAGTTGTTATTGTCCTAATCAGGTTTTCTGATTCTTTCTGATTCAGTTTTGGAAGATTGTAATTTTTTTTTTAGAAATTTGTCCATTTCACCCAGATTGTCCAGTTTGTTCGCATATAGTTGTTCATAGTATTTTCTTGCAATCCTTTGTATTTCTGTGGTGTCAGTTGTTTCTTCACCACTTTTGTTTCTGATTTTATTTGGGTTCTCTCTCTTTGTTTCTTGATGAGTGAGGCTAATGGTTAATCAATCTTGTTCATCTTTTTTAAAAAACAGCTCTTAGTTTCATTCATATTGTTTATATTTTTTAGCTTCTATGTCATTTATGTCTGCTCTAATCTTTATTATTTCCTTCCTTCTACTTACTCTGTGCTTTTCTTGTTCTCTTTCTAATTCTTTAAGTTGTAGGGCTAAATAGCTTATTATTAACTAGACGCCCAGTGCATGAAAATTTGTGCACTCAGGGGTCTCTCAGCCTGGCCTGCACACTCTTGCAGTCTAGGAACACTCAGGGGAAGTCCACCTGCCATCTTATGCCCGCTCTCCAAGGAATTGGGCCTAAGCTGGCAGTCAGACATCCCTCTGGTAGCCCAGTAGCCCTTGGGGGATGTCCACCTGTCAGCTCAGGCCCACTCCCCTGCAGCCGCCTCTGCAGAAGGCACAGTGCCAGGATTGGGACCGGCCTGCACCATCACCTCTTCCACCACCTCTGTGAAGGGGGGGGGGGGGGTGCCGGGATCAGGGCCGCACCACTGCCCCTGTGGAAGGGAGGGCACTGGAACCTCCATGGCTGGCCTGGTTTTGCAGGCTCACTGGCCCCACACCCACCCACTGGTCTTAGGGCAGGTTGTTCTGCCATCTGGTCTAATTAGCATATTAGTTGTTTATTATATAGAATTTTCCTTGTGTTTTTTTTAGGTAGGCCTGTAGTGTTATAAACTTCTTTTTCAGAACTGCTTTTGTCGTGTCCCATAGATTTTGGGTTGTTGTGTATTCGTCTTCATTTTTCTCCAGGATGTTTTTTTTATTACCTCTTTGTTCTCTTTGGTAACCCATTCATTGTTTAATAACATGCTATTTAGCCTCCACTTGTTTGAATGTTTTTAAGTATTTTTACTGTAGTTGATTTCTAATTTCTTTTATTATGATATGAGAAGATGCTGGATATGATTTCAATTTTCTTGGACTTGTAGAGACTTGTTTTGTGTCCTAACATGTGGTCTGTCTTTGAGAATGACCCATGTGCACAGCTTTGGGGTGAAATGTTCTAAAAATGTCAATTAAATCCATCTGACCCAGTGTGTCTTTTAGAGTCTCTGTTTCCTTGCTAAGTTTTGTCTGGAGGATCTACCCAGGGAAGTCCAGGTGTGTTAAAGCCTCCTACTATGTCTGTATTGCTGCTGATCTCTCCCTTAAAATCCTCTAGAAGTATTTTTATATATTTTGGTGCTCCTGCATTGGGTGAATATTTGTTTACCAGGGTTATATTCTCTTGTTGAATTGATCCCTTTAGTGTTATGTAGTAACCTTTGTTGTCTCTTGCGATGGCCTTCATTTTGAAGTTTATTTTACCACATATGACTATTGCTAACCCACCATTTTTGTTTGTTTGTTTCCATTTGCATGGAAATTTATTTCCCATTCCTTCACTCTCATGCTGTGTGAACCTTTTGTTCTGTGGTGGACAGCATATAGGTGGGTCATGTGTTTGTATCCATTCAGCTACCCCATATCTTTTGATTGGAGCATTTAATCAATTTTCCTTTAAGGTTATTATTGATAGGTACTTATTTATTGCCATTTTAATTCTTTATGCCTAGGCTTCTCTCTATTTCTTCTTTAGCATTTCTTATAATGCTGGTTTAGTGGTGATAAACTCTTTAGCCTTTTTTATCTGGGAAGGTTTTTATTTTACCATCTATTTGGAATGATAGCTTTGCTAATCTTGGTTTCAGATCCCTGCTTTTCATTACTTTGAATGCTTCATGCCATTCTCTTCTTATCTGAAGAGTTTCTGATGAGATATAGGTGTCAACCTTATGGGAGCATCTTTGTAGGTAACAAATTGCTTTTCTCTTGCTGCCTTTAAGATTCTTTGTCTTTAATTTTTGGCATTTTAATTATGATGTCTCAGGATGGGAGTCTGTTTGAGTTCTTGTTTGTGACTCTGTGTGCCTCTTGAACTTGTATGATTTTTTCTTTCACCAGGTCAGGGGAGTTTTCTGACATTATTTCTTTAAACATGTTCTCTATCCTTTGCTCACTTTCTTCCCCTCTGGCTCTCCTATTATGCAAATATTGTTACATTTCATGTTGTCCCACAGCTCCCTTAAGCTGTCTTCCAGTTTAGTTTTTTAATTATTTTTTTCTTTTTGGTTCTATGATTGAATGATTTTTTTTTTACCTTGTCTTCTAATTCACTAATCTGATCCTCGGCTTCTTCTAATCTGCTGTGTATTCCTTCCACTGCATTCTTTATCAGTGCTACATCATTCTTCATAATTACTATGCTGTGAGCATCTTTGTCATCATTATTCTGAACTCTATATTTGAAATTTTTCTTATCTCCATTTTATTTAGCTCTTCTAGAGAATTTTCTAGTTCTTTCGTTTCAATTCGCTTGTTTTTTTTGTCTCCTCATTTTAGCTGCCTGTTTGGGTTTGTGTGTGTTTTAGGTAGGTCTGCTACAAGTCCCAATCTCTAGTACAGGGCAATGTCAAATGCTGTTTGTGACTGGCCCTGAGTACCCTGTTTGAAGCTATCAGCTTGTGGCTCCTTCTGCTTGGGCTGGGTGCCTTTGGAAAGGACCAAGATATGTACCAGGGTCTGCTTTTCCTAGTCCTAGGCCCTGGGTTAGACCAGGTAGACTCAAAGCCTCCAGAGACCAGCCTCTGCCAGCAGTCCCACTGACACTTAGCTTTTCTTAGCCTTGGGCTATCTACCACAGAGTAGGGCAAGAGATCTTCCAACAGGGTGGGGCAACTGCCTTCCCCAGGCAAAAACTGCCTGGACAACAAAGATTCACCAGAGAAAGATGTCCTCTGCAGCATGAGGGAATGACTCACACAGGAAACCAGGATGGCTGCCTTCCAAGTTCCAACCTCAAAGCCCCCACACCTGGCTTCTGCTCACACAGCTCCAGGCCACTCTGCCCTCCCTCTGCCAGAGCCCAAGGTAAGTGGCTATACACAAAATTTTGTGTTGGCCCTTTAAGAGGGTTCCTGCATTTCTAGCCATCTCTTGCTGGCAGACAGCAACACTGCTGCATTTTGCAACCAGATATTATGTGGGAACCTTTCTCAGTTTTGGTGCTCTGGGATGGAGAGTGCAGCTTAGGGGTTAGACCCCAGAATTCTCAGTGGGAACCCCACACAGCTGAAATATCCAGAACTTCAGTTACTCCCTGTGTGAGCCGGCCAGCCCTTTCGTTCTTCTGCCCTTCCTACTAGTCTCTATGCAGTCTCCTCTTTCCATCCTTTGTTGTTAGGGTTCTCTCCAGCTTGTCTTCAGTTGATTTTTCAGGGTGGTTTTTCTGTATTTTCTGTATATTTCCAGTTTGATCCTGGGAGCGTATTTGTGTAGCTTCCACTTACTCCACCACCATTTTGGCATCTCTCAACAATTTTTAGAGAGTTGGTTAACATATTAATCAGAATGAAGAAACACCCCATTGCACAATCCCCAGAGAAGCTTTGGATTTGAATCTTTTGACAAGAGTTGATAGAGCGTTTATTGATAGAAATTGAATTTGAGATCACTGCAGTGGCACTGAGGCTGCAGATTCAATTTCTTCTTATTCAGGGATCTGGGAGGTCTATGCCAGGTTTCTGGTTTCCTACTCTCCAACCTTGAAGTGAAACTTGCTCACTGACAATCTCCTGTTACAAATTATGAACATCTATTCATATTATCCTCCTCAAGAGAGAATTCCACCTACATTGACAGCAGTATGAAAATCTCAATCAACTACCAACACCATGCAACTAAGTCCCTCATTCCTAAATATGTACTATTTGGCTTGTTACCATGGAAATATGTTCATTTTTAAGAATAATATATTGCTGTGAAATATTGCTGTGAAACTGGCTTCGGTATTTTCCATCCTTCAATGGCTCCCCATAGCCTATGAGATAAAATTTTGACTCCTTTCTTGGCACCAAAAGTCTCCTACACCAGATCATTTCCTCATTGAGCCCTACTGGAACTTTGCATTCCATATATACTAATGATGTGGCAATTTTGTGTTTCTTGGCTTTTATCTATGCTATTCCCTGTACTCAGAATGTACTTTTCCTTATCCTTTTCTTTGGACAAACACTAACATGTCTCAAAATTATGTCAAGTTCAGTGACAATACCCTCTCCCAAAACCATGTAAAATCAGTCCCCTCCACACACATTTTTGTCAATGTTCCTATGATATTTAACTGTGTTTATAAATTTACCTGTCTGTACTTTGTGCTTATAACAGGCCTAGACTATGGGAAGACCTTAATAAATCCCTAACGAATGAATGAGAAATGGCATTTAGAAATAATCGTCGCCCTAACCAGTTTGGTTCAGTGGATAGAGTGTAAGCTTGTGGACTCAAGGGTCCCAGGTTCGATTCCAGTCAAGGGCATGTACCTTGGTTGTGGACACATACCCAGTAGAGAGTGTGCAGGAGGCAGCTGATCCATGTTTCTTTCTCATCGATGTCTCTAACTCTCTATCCCTCTCCCTCTCTCTAAAACATCAATAAAATATATTTTTTTTTAAAAAAAAAAGAGAAAAAAAGAAATAATCATCATTCACTGTGGGTCTGATATTGGCTCCACAGGTTGTCGTACATAAATAACAGTAATCTATCAGTAAAAAGGAAACAATAACACTAACTACATTGTATGATTTTTATTAAGATAATAACAGATAAAATGTATCAAACATCAATGATGCCAAATACTATCCAAGATACTTTATACATTTCTAGAATGCATTTTCATAAGAACATGGAAAGATTAATACTATTATCTCCATTTTAAAGTTCATGAAATTGACATTTAAAAATTAAATAAAATAGCCATTTTAACATCTAGCAGACTTTCTGCTATACTATGAGCCCTCAGTAGATGTTAGCTCCCTTTCCTATTCCATTTCTCTCAACTCTAAGACATTGGGATAAGATGATGGGAGAAAGAAAAAAGGCATAAACTTTTCTGAGGAAACCATATAACTGGGAGCTAACCTTTTAAGTGATCTCTCAGACCAATGAAGGAATCATGGCTGTATGGTGCAGTGATTTCTCCTGAATCACTTCACTTTGGCTCAGATTAAAAGATTCATTCTACCTCTCAGATAAGCCCTAAAATATAACCTTTCAGGAGAGGTTGTTCCATTTCTGTTATAACTTGGTAAGAAAAACTTTTGGTGCCAATGTCGTTAGTTAAATTGTAGTAATAGCCCTAACCAGTCTGGCTCGATGGATAGAGTGTCGGCCTGAGAACTGAAGGGTCCCAGGTTCAATTCCGGTCAAGGACATGTACCTTGGTTGTGGGCACACCCCCAGTAGGGGGTGTGCAGGAGGCAGCTGATCCATGTTTCTCTCTCATCAATGTTTCTAACTCTCTATCCTTCTCCCTTCCTCTCTATAAAAAAATCAATTAAAAATTTTTTCTAAGAAAATAAAATAAAATAAATTGTAGTAATAATAACAGTTACAGTAGTTATAGTATAGCAGCAACAGGAGGAGGAGGATGTGATATTAATTGATAATTACTACTAGCCAGGCACTTTACATTAAGTAACACATTGCTATTATTATCTACATATTGCAGGGGAACTTCCACATTTTACGAAGATAGAGTAACAATGGTCCTGGTTACCCTTTTGTTTGACCAACAAAAAATGGGGAAAATATCCCCTGGCTAGTGTGGTTCAGGTGTTTGAGCATCATCCAATACTCCAAAAGTTTGTCAGTTCAATTCCAACTCAGGGCACATGCCCAGGTTGTGGGTTTGATCCACCAGTGGGGGTGGGGGGAGGGGGCGGGATGTAAGAAGCGGCCAGTTGATGTTCCGCTCTCACATTGATGTTTTTCTCTGTATGTTCTTCTCCCTTCCTCTCTCTCTCTCTCTCTCTCTCTCTCTCTCTCTCTCTCTCTGAATAAAAATATTTTTACATGGAAAAAAAAATGAAACAATGGTTTTCAAGATACTTTGGAACACACAATAAATGACAGTGATCTCTGAAAGACAGAAAACAAATGAGGTGACCCCTATTAATGCTTCGACTTACTGGTAGCCTCTTCAGCCACAGGGCAGGGAGAGAGGGTAATCCAGGACTCGATAAGTTGGTATGATGAAGTTGAGTGTATTAAGCCAACTAGACTTTGCAAGACAGCATGCTAGATAAGGAAGACTTCACAGAGAACTATAGAGATCTGCCAACTACAGGGAATCTCCCTTCAGTATTCAGCACACACATGTATGGAAACTAACCCAAGACTAGAGAAATGATTAGAGAAACTAGTATCTGGTGTTCACATAGGACCAGATATATTGCCTTTTCTTACCAGACAGACTCAAAAATCCTGCAATACTAGAACAGTTGGGTAAATTACTAACGGGTTCTTGCCTTGGTAGAGAGAAATGCTTAGTCCAAGATTACTGTTTGAGGCCCACCTAACAAATCTTACTATCAAGACCCAAAACTATAAGACTTTTGTTTCCTCTCTGTTTCCAAGAAAGCTTAAATGCATCCCACAACAAAACTCAAGGATACTTATAGAAATACAATCATATCCAGCACCCTACAAGCAAAAATTACAATGCTGTCAATCAAAATTTGCCACTGGGTAAAAGAGAAGAACCCTTAAAGAAAAGGCAGCCAAGCAACACTTACTCAGAAATGACAAAGATGTTAAAATAAGTAAGAACACTAAACAGTCATTATAAAAGTATCAAATATTTTTAAAAATTAGTCACATAAAATAGAGACAAACTAAACATAGTTGAAACTTTGTAGTTAGATGAAACTGCAAAGTGTGGCATTAAAAATATAAACTAGCACTGACTGATTTGGCTCGGTGGATAGAGCATCAGCCTGTGGACTGAAAGGTCCCAGGTTCGATTCCAGTCAAGGGCATGTGCCTTGGTTGCAGGCATATCCCCAGTGGGAGGTGTGCAGGAGACAGCTGATCGATGTTTCTCTCTCATCGATGTTTCTAACTCTCTATTTCTCTCCCTTCCTCTCCTTAGCATTGCTGAGGAAGCAGGAGAGGCTCCCACCACCACCACCACCGCTGTACTGGCAGCTGTCAGCCTGGCTTGTGGCTGAGCAGAGCTCCCCCTGTGGGAGTGCACCAACCACCAGGGGCAGCTCCTGCATTGAGTGTCTGCACCCTGGTGGTCAGTGTGTGTCATAGTGACCAATCATTCTCAGTGGTTCTGCTGTTAGGGTCAATTTGCATGTTACCCTTTCATTATATATGATGATAACCTCTAAATCAATCATTAAAATAATTAAACAAAAAAACAATGAATAGGCCAATAAATAGATAACATGGAGAACCAACACAGCAGCATAGATAAATGCCTATACTCATGGCCTCCCACAACCACCATCAAAATAACAACTAAAATCAAAACCACCATCATTTAGAATTGCCTGAAAGCTGGCTGACTGGAAGTTCTACAACTAGAGAAGTAAAAAATCAAGCATATTGAGACTGGTAGGAGGGGCACATTGAACCTGGCCTGTCCTGGCTCAAGATTCAGGCTTTGCTAAAATCTCTCAAATAAGCTGCAGCTGGTGTCAGCATGCCCCAAAACTATCAATAAATGGCCCAAGACCTTTCTTCACAGTTGGGCCTCACCTGGGCACCTCCAAGCCCAATAAAAATAACAACTTGAAGCCATCTGCAGGTCCCTCTGTAGTTCCTGCCAGGTGGCCCCAGGCAGTAGTTCCCTGGGGTCCCTAGAGCCAGTGCACTTGGTGGACAGCTTCAGACCATAGCAGATTACAACTCTACACATCCACGAGCAACACACTCAAGAGGCAGACTCGGTGAGAACCAAAAACCCACTGAAGCAAGTCCTGCTCCGTAGAGTGTTTCCTGCACAGTAGTTCTCCCACTGTAGTCACAGCTTATACACACAGCCAACTGGCCTGGCGGTCAACTCCTCCCAATGATGCCAACAGCAATCAAGGTTCAACTATAAGATTGTGCACACAGTCCACACAGGGACATACTTAGAGTGCCCAGCCCAGGTGACTGGGGAGGCTGAGCCACTGGGCCCTGTAGGATACCTACTACACAAGGCCCCTCTACCAATTCCTAGAAACATAGCAGCTCTGTCTAATACAGGGGTCCTCAAACTACAGCCCATGGGCCACATGTGGCCCGCTGAGGACATTTATCCAGCCCACCGGGTGTTTTTGCCACCACTGCCTGTCCTGCTTAGCAGCTGATTCGCCCCTGGCCCACAGTGCGCATGTGTGGAATGTGCACCACACTCTCCGACTCCCACCTTCTCTCTGTCTCTTGACTCCTTCTCTCAGTCTTGGGTGTGATCAGATGAGTCACGAGCTTGCCTGTGCAGGGCCTGCTGCTGCCTGAGGACCAAGATAAGAACAAGTTAGGATTTATTTTTATTTTTTTTTAAGTTAGGAGTTCTATATTTTTTTAATTTTTTTTTATTTTTTTTTTATTTTTTTTGCAGTTAGTATGGCCTTTTTTGCAGTTAAGGGGGGCCTTTTTTCTGAAGTTAGGAGATCTTTTTATTTTTGTAGATGGGGGCGCCTTTTTTGAAGTTAGGAGAGCCTTTTTTTAAAATTGGTTAGTTGGTTAGGGGTGGTTTCTAGGGGGGTTGCATCACAGTGATAACGCAAATAGTCAGTGCCCAGTAGTAATGATAATTGTAAGTGCTCAGTGTTAATGCAAATGGTCAGCGGTCAGTGTTAATGCAAATTGTCAGCTGTCAGTGTTAATGCAAATGGTCAGTGCTCAGTGTTATCGCATGGGGGCCCCAAACTGGTAATCTGCCTAGGGCCCCATGGGAACTTAATCCGGCTCTGCAGACAGCTGAGGAGTAGGAAACCCAATTTAATTGACAGTAAGTGCATTTATATTTTGATTGCTATTCAGTTGTGTATGATGTTGTATGTTGTGTGCTGTGTAAGCCCCGGTTCACACTGTTGCGATCTCTGAGCAGTGCGAGTGCAGCCATATGTTTGTATGGCTGAACCTGCATTAGATTTGGAAGAAAAAACGCATACATGCCTTCTTTTTTCCTGCAGTGGAATCTGATTCCATGGGTCTTCTCACCTATGCGATCAGATTCCTGTGCGAGTTCACAGATTTCAGTGTGGTTCGCACAGGGTAGTGTAAACTGGAAAGGTGGTGGAGGAACCGGCTCTGTAATTGTGCTGGTTCCCTCACCACACCAGTGTGAGCCTGAGGTAAAAGCGGAGTTCCACCAATATGGGCACTGGTGAGGCTGAAATGATGTGGACTGGCAAGGCTGCATTGAGGGACACTGATCAGACTGCATTGATGGGCACTGATCAGACTGCATTGATGGGCAGTGCAGTCTATATATCTCTGTGTGGGCAAAGTTATTGCTGGTTTTTGTAGTGATATATATATATATATATATATATATATATATATATATATATATATTGGTATTTTACTAATAGCAATTTGGAATCCCTAGGAAACAATGTTATCAAGAAAGAGAAAAATTGATTCAGAGTGTAGGGTGTTCAAAGAACAGTAGACTTATGATTCCTTTTTCATGCAGTACAAGGAAAGAGCTGTGTGTTTGATATGCCAGAATATAGGGTCTGTTCAAAGAATATAATTTGCATCAACACTATCAAACTCAACATAAAGGTAAATGTGGTTGTTTGGTCGGAGAAGTGAGAAAAGATAAAATATTAAAACTGAAAAATACATTGACAACTCAACAAAACACTTTTGTGAAGCAGAAGCAGCTAAATATTTCATCACTGCGAGCAGGTTTTCAAGTTGCCAAGCTAATAGCGTGCACTGGCAGACCATTCATGCAGGGAGAATTTGTTAAAGAATGCCTTCTTTCTGTTGCCAAAGAGATGTGTCCAGAGAAGGCCAATTTATTTAGTACAGTGAGTCTTTCAGGACCTACAATTACATGAAGGATTGAAGAAATGGGAGACAATTTGCATCAGCATTTGCAAAACTCTGCAAAAAAACTTTCCTATTTTTCCTTGGCACTCGACGAAAGTAATGATGTTTGTGATTCTGCATAACTTCTAATTTTTATCATGGGACGGATGACTATTTCAAAGTCACAGAAGAGCTTGCTGCACTGCAAAGCATCAAAGGAACAACTATAGGAGAGGGTATCTATGAAAAGGTTTGCCAAACTGTGAATGGTTTGGAGCTGGACTGGGATGAACTAGCCAGTGTGACAACTGATGGTGCTCCTAGCATGGTGGGATCTAAGAAAGGAGTAATTGCTCACATTAACCAAGAGATGGACAAACATAACCATTCTCATCCAATAGCCATACACTGCCTCATCCACCAAAAGCACTGCATATTAAATCACTGAAGTGGGACTCTGTTATGAAAATTGTGGTATCTTGTGTTAACTTCACTAGAGCTAATGCACTAAACCACAGACAATTTCAGGAATTTCTGTCTGAGCTAAATGTTGTCTATGAAGATGTTCTGTACCACACAGGAGTCCATTGGCTGAGTCGAGGGAGAGTTTTGAAACATTTCTATGACTTACTTCCACAGATTACAGCTTTTCTGCTTTCAAAACACAAAGAAGTACCAGAGCTCAATGATGCCGAATAGAAACGGCACCTTGCCTTTCTGACAGATGTAACAGAGCCACTCAACAGTTTCAATGTGCAACTTCAAGGGAAGGGGAAGCTCATCTGTGATATGCAGTCACATGCGAAAGCATTTGAAGTAAAATTAGGCCTCCTCATCAAACAAGTGAAGGAGGAAAATTTCTGCCATCTCCCCACAACTCAAAATCAGTTAGCGGAAAAACCATTGGTTGCATTCCCAAACAAAACATGTGTGGATTCACTGGAAAAGTTGCAAAAGGAGTTCCCATTTAGATTTAAAGAGCTTCATCTCCATGAACAGGACATACAGCTTTTCTGTAACCCATTTTCTATTGACATTGAAAATGTGGATACAATTTACCAAATGGAACTGGCTGAACTGCAGAATCATGACTCTCTGAAAGACGCATTCAAGTCAAGCAGCCTTCCTAATTTCTATGCATCTCTCCCCTCTGAGACATATCCCAATCTCAGGAACCATGCACTCAAAATGGCAGCCATCTTTGGCAGCACTTATGTCTGTGAACAGACTTTTTCCAGAATGAAACATCTGAAATCTCCAACCATATCTAGAGTAACTAATGCACACTTGCATCACTTGTTACGACTAGCAGTGACAAATATGGAACCGGACATTGACCATCTCATTAGCCAAAAGCAGGCCCATAGTTCCCATTGAAATACTGGTAACTTTGTTGATTTAACTTTACTTGTTCTTCATTTTCAATATTGTATTTGGAACAGAAGATGGCTGCCGATGAGAAGGCAGACTGAAAGACATTGCGAGAGTGAGAGAAGGAACAGAGAGTGTGTGGATGTACCGAGCGTGAAAATTTGTGGGTGTGTGACAGCTATACTCAAGAGGACTGTTGGAGAACCCAAACGGGGTTCCCTTAACCGGGCGCTGTCTCCACTGCTCCTGAAATCTCTCCCAGAGCTGCCGACCCTGCTGCAGAGACTGGTCCATCTTGAGTGACTGTTATCAGAATTGTATACATCCAGGGATACTGCAAACAGGACACCCAGGGACCAGCCAGGAACCCAGGAACACCGGAGCTCAAACCAAGAATACGTGGACTCAGACAAGTCCTGCTCCTCCTCACAGAAAGGTCAGATTTCGCTAGATAAAGACATGGTTTGTATTCCAGGTGGGAGAGTGGAACGCGTATGGGGAAAGTTTGCGCTCCACAAAGTCCGAGGCTGTTGGCGCCAACATGACCTGAGTGTGGGAAGGGGTCCTGCAAGCTGCTAGCAGAAGGGAACCCTAAAAAACCACCCCATAACTGATCTGGGCACGAAAAGACAGCCTTGGTTTCAGGACGCGGAGAAGAGACATTGGAAGAGTTGCGCACAGAGCTGGATGGTGGAGGCTGCGAGCCTGCATATGTCCTTGGAGGGGCTCCTTTTTTCCTCTCGCTAAGTCTATGCTTGTGATTGCTAAACCCAATACATAGGACCGTCCAATTGAGGTCGCTCACGGAGACTGCAGGGGAAAGCTGTGTTTGTGGGTCTTGAGAAGCAGAGCAGGAAGTGAAGGATTCGGAAACCAGCTCTGGGGCAGTCCATTCCCCCAAACTAGTATTAACTGCGATAGGGAAAACAAAACCTAAATACTGGCTAGAGAGGACTTATAGCCGCAGAGATCACTCCAGAAACACTGCCACCCGGAGGCTGATTCACAAACTGACTCTTCTGTAAACACAAAACAGAAATACTGCCAGCTTTAAAATCAGGACTGTGGTTTACAACACAGAGGAGCAGTGAATCGCAGGGAACTTCAAAGCTCTTCTGAATAGCTGACAAGACAAAGGCATACCAATCAGAAGAGCAGAAGTGAATGATCCTCACCACTGCACATTTTATTCTTTTTTTTCTTTTATTAAATTTTTTTTCTTTTTTTTTTCCTTTTAAGAAACAAATTTTTTGTCTTTTATCCTCACTTGATTTTACCTTTTTAATTATTGCATTTTTATTTTTAATCAATATTACTACTACTACTATTTTTTTCTTTTTCTAAGAGTCATTTTATTTTCTCTATTTTATTTTGAGATTAGTGTTCTTCATTCTATTTTCAGTTTTCCTATAGCATCATTTTACTCTATCTCAGTTTTATCTTTATGCCAACACTCTCTTTCTCACTTTTCCCCTGTTGTTGTCCTGTTTCTCTTACCCTACTCATGCTTTAGATTTTTCCTATTCCCTCTTTTTACCTCCCTGTTACAATTTCACCCTACTAAGATATCTAATTTTCAATCCCCTGCTCTAAGCCCACAAATACCTTACTCTTCTCTTTCTTCATTATCGAAATTGTTTTCTCTCTCTCTGTTGTTCTGCTGTTGTTTGCTTAATTGTTGATTATACTAGGGCTTTTTATGCTTGTTGGTGAGACTGTTTCGCTTTTTCTTTTTGTTTTTTTTTTGTTTTTTTGTTTTTTTTGTTGTATTTTGGTTATTTTTTTTATTCTGTTTCACCTTACCTTGTTAGATATTAATTGTTAATTGATTGATTAGGTGATGAATTCCATTCATCTCTAGGTCTTTGTTGCTGGCATTTGTTGGTATTAGTGGCTATTCTATTTGCGAATTCTCCCCATACAGTTTCTTCCCCTCTTCTACTTCATTCTCTTCTTATCGCTCTCACTTTTTTTTCTTTTTCTTCCTTTTCCCAACTTTGTTTTGGCACTCCCTTTTTCTTTACTTTTCGTCTTCTTCTTTCTTTTTTATCCCCTAATTCTCTTTTCTATGGTGGTAACCTTTAGGGTTATAAGTATTGTGAATACATTTGGGTTCAGTTCCTTGAGCATTGTGCCTTGCTGTGTTGTATTTTGTGCCTTTAAATCAACACAGGAGAGAAAGAACTATATAACCAGATACCGAGAGAAGAGAGATCATTGACAGACAAAGAAACAGCCCACATATGAAAGAAAAACAGGCATCACCAGAAAGGGAAGTAAATGAAATGGAGGCAAGCAACTTGTCAGAGAAAGAATTCAGCGAAATGGTCATAAGGTGGATGAAAAGAATGGAGGACAAATTCAACAATATGTGTAAGAACCAAGAGGAAATGAAGAAGAACCAAGAAGAAATTAAAAATGACATCAGCACTATAAAGTACTCAATAGAAAGCATCAATAGTACACTAGAAGAAACAGAGGACCACATCAGTGAGCCAGAAGACAAGGTAGAAAAAAATACCCAAGCAGACAGGGCCTAGAAAAAAGAATTAAAAAGCAGGAAGACAGCTTAAGAGAATTTTGGGACAACACAAAATGAAACAACATACACATAAAAGGAGTGCCAGAAGGAAAGGAAACTGAGCAAGGAATAGAAAACTTGTCTGAAGAAATAATGACAGAAAATTTCCCTGATATAGGAAAGAAAAAAGGCACACAAATCCAAGAAGCTCAGAGTCCCAAACAAAATGAACCCCAAAAAAACAACACCAAGGCACATTATAATTAAATTGGCAAACACCAATGACAAAGAAAGAATCTTAAAATCAGCCAGAGAGAGACAGAAAGTTACCTACAAAGGATCTCCCATCAGACTAGCGACTGATTTCTCAACAGAAACACATCAGGCAAGAAGAGAATGGAATTAAATACACAAAGTCATGCAAAGGAAGGGTCTGAATCCAAGAATACTGTACCCAGCAAGACTATCAATCAAAATTGAGGGTGAAATTAGGAGCTTCACGGACAAATAAGGATAAGGGAGTTTGTTACTACCAAACCAGCAATGCAAGAAATGTTAAAGGCCTACTGTAAAAACAAAAAATAAGAAATGAAAAAGGAACACAAGGGTAAAGAATAAAAATGGCGACAAACAAGTATTTATCAATAATAACTTGAAATTTAAATGGATTAAATGCTCCAATCAAAAGACATAGGGTAACTGAGTGGATAAGAAAACATTACTCATATATCTGCTGTCTATAGGAAACCCACCTCAGAAATAAAGACGCACACAGATAGCGCAGGGACGGAAAAAGGTTTTACAGGCAAATGGAAATGAAAAAAAAACTGGGGTAGCAATACTTGTATCTGATAAATTAGATGTCAAAGTGAAGGACATAGAAAAAGATAAGGAAGGCCACCTCCTTATACTAAAGGGATCAATCCCAACAAGAAGAAATAACTCTGGTAAAAATATATGCACCCAATATAGGAGCACCCAAATACATAAAAAAACTTCTGAAAGACATCAAGGGAGAGATTGACAGCAATACAATCATACTGAGGGACTTTAATACCCCACTATCACCATTGGACAAATCCTCTAAACAAAAATTCAGCAAAGTACGATCAATCCTAAATGACTCGCTAGAGCAGATGGACTTAATTGACATCTTCAGAACACTTCACCCAAAAGCCACAGAATATACACTCTTTTCAAGTGCACATGGGTCATTCTCAAAGATAGATCATATATTGGGGCACACGCAAAGTCTCTTCAAATTCAAGAACATAGAAATCATATCAAGCATCTTCTCAGATCACAATGGCATAAAACTGGAAATCAACTACAATAAAAACAATCCAAAAAATCAAACACATGGAGACTAAATAGCATTCTGTTAAACAATGACTGGGTTACCACAGAAATCAAAAAATAAATAAAAAACATCATAGCAACAAATGACAATGAAAACACAACAATCCAAAATCTATGGGACACAGTGAAAGCAGGCTTGAGAGGGAAGTTCATAGCTCTACAAACCTACTGCAGAAAACAAGAAACAATAATAATAAATTACCTAACCCTACAACTTGAAGATTTAGAAAGAGAGCAACAAGAAAAGCCCAGTGTAAGCAGAAGGAAGGAAATAATAAAGATCAGAGCAGAAATAAATGACATGGAGACCAAAAAGACAATACAAAAGATCAATAAAACCAAGAACTGGTTCTTTGAAAGGATAAACAAGATTGATGAACCTCTAGCCAGGCTCACCAAAAACCAAAGAGAGAGGACCCTAATAAACAAAATCAGAAATGAAAGAGGAGAAATAACAACAGACCCCACAGAAATACAAAGGATTGTTAAAGAATACTATGAACAACTCTATTCCAACAAATTGGACAACCTGGAGGAAATGGACATATTCCTAGAAAAATACAACATTCCAAAACTCAATCAGGAAGAATCTAAAAATCTCAATAGGCCAATCACTATGGAAGAAATTGAAGCAGTAATAAAAAAGCTCCCAGCAAACAAAAGCCCAGGGCCAGATGGCTTCACAAGGGAGTTTTACCAAACATTCAAGGAAGATCTAAAACCTATCCTCCTCAGACTATTCAAAAAAATTCAAGAGGAAGGAACACTTCCAGACTCATTCTATGAAGCCAGCATTACCCTAATACCAAAACCAGACAAAGAGAACACAATGAAAGAGAATTACAGGCCAATATCCCTCATGAACATAGATGCCAAAATACTCAACAAAATCCTAGCAAATCGTATCCAGCAGTACATCAGAAAGATCATACAACATGACCAGGTAGGATTTATCCAAGGGATGCAGGGATGGTACAATATCCACAAATCAATAAATGTGATACATCACATAAACAAATTAAGAGATAAAAACCACTTAATCATATCAATTGATGCAGAAAAAGCATTTGACAAAATTCAGCACCCGTTTTTGATAAAAACTCTCAGCAAGGTAGGAATAGCAGGATCATACCTCAACATAATAAAAGCCATTTATGACAGACCCACAGCCAACATCATACTCAATGGGCAAAACTAAAACCATTTCCTTTTAGAACAGAAACAAGACAGTGTTGCCCACTCTCACCACTCCTGTTCGACATAGTATTGGAAGTATTAGCCATTGAAATTAGACAAGAAGAAGAAATAAAAGGCATCCAAATTGGAAAAAAAAGTAGTAAAATTGTCCTTATTCACAGATGACATGATATTGTACATAAAAAACCCCAAAGTCTCCATCAAAAAATTATTAGACTTAATAAATGAATTCAGCAATGTAGCAGGATACAAAATTAATGCCAAGAAATCTATGGCATTTTTGTACACCAATAGTGAACTTACAGAAAGAGAGACTAAAAAAAATCCCATTTACCATCACACCAAAAAAACTAAGATACCTAGGAATAAGCTTAACTAAAGAGGTAAAAGACCTCTACTCAGAAAACTACAGGACATTGAAAAAAGAGATAGAGGAAGACATAAACAGATGGAAGAACATACCATGTTCATGGATTGGTAGAATCAATTCCATTAAAATGTCTATATTACCCAAAGCAATCCATAAATTCAATGCACTCCCCATTAAAATATCAACGGCATATTTTACAGACCTAGATCAAACTCTCCAAAAACTCATCTGGAATAAAAAAGACCCCGAATAGCCACAGTGATCCTAAGAAAGAAGAACAAAGTAGGAGGGATCTCAATACCAGATATCAAGCTGTATTATAAAGCCACTGTTCTGAAAACTGCCTGGTACTGGCACAAGAATAGACATATAGATCAATGGAATAGAACAGAGAACTCAGAAATCAACCCGAACCAATATGCTCAATTAATATTTGACAAAAGAGGCAAGAACATACAGTGGAATCAAGACAATCTCTTCAATAAATGGTGCTGGGAAAATTGGACAGGTATATGCAAAAAAAATGAAACTAGACCACCAACTTATACCATACACAAAAATATACTCAAAATGGATAAAGGACTTAAATGTAAGACAGGAAACCATAAAAATACTAGAGGAATACAAAGGCAACAAAATCTCAGACATATGCCAAAGTGGTTTCTTCACCAATACAGCCCCTAGGGCATTGGAAACAAGGAGAAAATAAACAAATGGGACTATATCAAAATTAAAAGCTTCTGCACAGCAAAAGAAACCATCAGCAAAACAATAAGAAAGCTCACTACATGGGAGAACATATTTGCCAATGCTATCACTGATAAAGGTTTAATCTCCAACATTTATAGGGAACTCATACAAGTTAACAAAAAGAAGACAAACAATCCAATCTAAAAATGGGCAAAGGACCTAAATAGACACTTTTCAAAAGAGGACATTCAGAAAGCCAAGAAACATATGAAAACATGCTCAGTCACTAATCATCCAAGAGATACAAATGAAAACAACAGTGAGGTACCATCTCACACCTGTAAGAATGGCTATCATCAACAAACCAACAAACTACAAGTGCTGGAGAGGATGTGCAGAAAAAGGAACACTCATGCACCGTTGGTGGGAATGCAGACTGGTGCAGCCACTGTGGCGAACAGTATGGAGTTTCCTCAAAAAATTAAAAATGGAACTCCCATTTGACCCAGTGATCCCACTTCTGGGAATATATCCTAAGAAACCAGAAACACCAATCAGAAAGGATATATGCATCCCTATGTTCATAGCAGCACAATATACCATAGCTAAAATTTGGAAACAACCTAAGTGCCCATCAGCAGATGAATGGATTAGCAAACTGTGGTACATCTACACAATGGAATACTATGCTGCTGTAAAAAGGAAGGAGTTCTTATCATTTTCAGCAGCATGGATGGAACTGGATTGCATAATGCTAAGTGAAATAAGCCAGTCAATGAAAGAAAAATACCACATGTCCTCACTCATTTATGGATAATAATAACCATTATAAACTGTTGAACAAAAATAGATACAGAGGCAGAGCAGCATCAAACAGACTGTCAAATTACAGCAATAAGGACAGGGAGGGTTGGGGGGGTAGCAGATCAACCAAAAGACTTTTATGCATGCATTTAAGCATATCCAATGGACACAAAAAACTGGAGGTTAGGGGAGGCTGGGGGAAGGGGCAGGGGAAAAAAGAGATATATGTACTAATCTTTTTAATACTTTATGTAATAAAAAAATGGGAAAATAAATAAATAAATAAATAAATAAATAAATAAATAAATAAATAGTGTATTTGTTCCCCTTTTGGTTTTTTACTTCAAAATAAGATATGTGCAGTGTGCATAGGAATTTGTTCATAGTTTTTTTTCTTAAACTATAGTCCAGCCCTCCAACGGTCTCAGGGACAGTGAACTGGCCTCCTGTTTAAAAAGTTCGAGGACCCCTGATCTAATACATAGAAACAAACACAGGGAAGCAGCAGAAATGCAAAGAAAGAAAACATGTCATAAATTAAAAAATGGGAGCTAGCAAATTTTTGGATACAAAGTTCAAAACTATGGTTATAAGGTTACTCAAGGATCTTCATGAGACTTTCAAAGATCATAATGAGAATGTCAAAGACGTGAAAATGGATTAGTCAAAAATTAAACATACACTAACTGAAATAAAGAACAACTTACAGGGATTTAACAGTAGAGTAGAGAATTCTTTACCTGACAATTTGCTTGTCTCCATTTCATTTATTTCTGTTTCTGAAAATTCCTCCTTTTCTTTCATTTGGGGGGTTATTTCTTTGTCTATATCTATATAATTTTTTTAACCAATGTCACCTCTGTAAATTCAGTAAAAATTTTTGAAAAATACACCAATATATTAAAAGGGAAAAAGACAGACCATGTGTTAACATTAATCAAAAGATAACTGGAGTGGCTATATTACTATAGAGACTAGATTTACACTTAACATCAACTACATCTGTTTATGAAACATAGGGCATAGAAAAAACTTAGTGCAAGCAGAAAAGATATTTAAGCTTTCACTGCTTGCAAAAATATGCACGTGTTAAGTCACCTCAGCTTATTTTTAAGATAATTTTTATAAGAATGATGAAGTATGTGTGGGAGCTCTTTAAATAAATTTTCTTTCTACCATGACTTATAAAAACAATAAAATAAAATACAGAGCATAAAGATAGACAATTTAACATATATTTTTTCTAAAATCCCTCTTGAAATCTTTGTGCAAAAGCAGTAAACATGTTTTAATGTCATAGACCCATGAAGACAAAGAGAATAATAGAGATTTTTAAAAAAACTATTTTGGCATCTGGATCTATACACTTAGTAGTAAGTAACTTACTAAATCTTGAAATAAAATTATATAAACCACAATGGGATTTACATCATGAAATTCCCACAAATCTTAGGACCTAAAGCACCAAACAAGATAGTAGAGTGAGGTGATGATGAGCTAAAAAAAAAAAAAAAAGAACTGATTGAAAGTCTATTTAAGTGGAAGTTAATCCTCCTCCCCCCATCAGATCTCTTATTTTGCTCAAAGAATGTAGATGCTCTTCCCACACCCAGTAGGAATCAAGATATTTATGCTCTGGAGAGAATAACAACAAGATATCTGGGCCAGGAGACAGTCCTGGTGAATTAAAGGTGAAAGTAATGTGCTGGGGGGGAGGAATTAAAGTAATAGTTTTTATATTTATATACATGGTTATATATTTAATAGTTTTTTCTATTTAATGCTGAGAAACTATCTCTACCCATGATTCTTTGCCTTCTTTTCTCTGTCTGGTAGTTGAGTTTTCTGACCCCATGAGGAGTTTATACAGCCTTCTCTAGACAATCTGGACAATCTAGAGAAGCCCAAAAAACACCATCAAAATTAAGCAGCCAGATTGTTCATAAACTTGTATGCATCCTATTCTTATTTATCTGCCCACAGGCAAAGTTGAGAATAATAACCAATATTTATTTAGCATTTTTATGTGCCAGGAACTATGAATTAGTTGGAATGACAATTTACACATTACAGATAAAGAAAGAGAGACACAGAAAGGGCAAGAAAGGTGCCTAAGTCCCCACCATGGAAAGTGGCAGTTCATAGATTACACTCCTCTTATTAATTGCCATATATTAGTCTCTTTTTTAATAAATATTTTTCAACTGTGCAATGTCCCTTTTCAACTACAACCATGGCTGCTGGGTAGCCTAATGATCAATCATGTGCCAACAACAATCAAGGTCCACTGAAACATGAGGTCATGCACTACTCACACAAAGAACACACCTAAAGTACCCAGCTAAGGTGACCAGGAAAACTGCACCACTGAGCCCCACAGCATACCTACTACATAAGGCCACTCTATGAATACCAGAATATTTCCAAGCCTTGGAGATGTAGCAAATCTACCAGTACATTGTAAAAGGAAGGGAGGAAGGAAGGAAGGAAGGAAGGAAGGAAGGAAGGAAGGAAGGAAGGAAGGAAGGAAAGGAGGGAGGAGAAAGAAAGGAAGGGAGGGAGGGAGGGAGAGAGAGAGGGAGGGAGGGAGGGAAGGAGGAAGGAAGAAAGAAGCCAAATGAGAATACAAATAAACATATCCCAAAAGAAAATAAAACACTCAGAAAATAACTAACCAAAATAGGGGCAAGCAATCTGCCAGATGCAAAGGTCAAAACATTAGTTATAATTTGCTCAATTATCTAAATGAGAACTTCAACAAAAATATAGAAAACATAAAAAGGAAATAGAAAACATTTTAAAAAGTCAGAAATGAAGAATACAATAACTGAAATAAAGAATTTATTACAGGGAATCAACAGTAGATTAGATAAAGCAGAGAATCAAATTGGGACTTTGAGAGATAAGATTACAAAAACACACACAACAACAATATCAACAACAACAATTAAAACAGCAAAAATAAAAAAGAATCCAAAAAATGATGATAGTTTTAATGGGCCTCTAGGACAGCATCAAGCATGGCAACATCTTCATCATAAGGAAAACACAAGGAGAAGAGAGAGAGAGCAAGGAAATGAAAACCTATTTGAAGAAATAATGATGGAATACTTTCCTAACCTGAAGAAGAAAATAGTCATACAAATCCAAGAAGCACAGAGATTCCCAAACAAGATGAACCCAAAGAGGCTCACATCAAGACATGTTATAATTAAAATACCAAAGAAAAAATAAAAAGAGAGAATCTTAAAAGCAGCAAGACAAAAGCAGTTATACATCCAAAAGGGAACTCCCATACCACTATGAGCTGATTTCTTTACAGAAACTTTGCAGCCAGAAGGGAGTGACATGAAATATTCAAAGTCATGAAAAGAAAGTACCTACAACCAAAATTACTCTACCCAGCAGAGTTAAGATTTAGAATTAAAAGACAGATAAAGAGCTTCCCAGACAAGAAAACAAGCTAAAGGAATTCAAACCAGTATTACAAGAAATATCACTAGAGACCCTGACAAGGAAGTCTTCCATTGAGGTGGTGCCTGCTGAACCAGTGGAAGGGGAGAGATATCAGCCCCCATTTCAAAGCCACAATAATCAATGAGTGTCTGAGAGTCTGCTTATAGTTTGTACAGAAAAAGAGTGTGCCACATGTCCCTTTTGGGAGCAGTCAACAGTCCTTTCTGCCAGACTCAACCTTGGCAGGGTGGTATCACCTGTGTTTGGGAATTTGGTTATTACTCTCCCCCAGCTGGTGCTATAATAATAACTTGCCCAACCTTGGAAGATGGTGTATGAGGGTAGTGCAGGATGTTGACTCAGAACTGGGACCTCAGTAGCCAACCCTTCAGATCTGTCTCAGAGCCACACTATCCAGATCTTTTATTTAGGACTCTTGTATTCCCTGAGTCATTTTCCCTCTACCAGAGCTCCAGGTGAGTGGTCAAGAGCAAGTTCCTGTGCAATGGCCCTTTAGGAGAGCTCCTGGAATTCTAACAGACTCCTCCCTTTTCCCATTGGACAGAGTCTCACTGTTTTTTGCTGCCAGATGCTATACAAGCTCCTCTTTCCAGTCCTGATGCTCTGGTTTGGGGATTCCTGTATAGGATTGATACCTTACACTCCTCAAGGGGAACTTCTGTAGCCTGTAGCCAAGGTATTCCGCTAGCTTTCAGCCTTCCCACTTGGGTATAGGGGCCAGCCCTTTCTGTATCTCCACCCTTCTTACCAATCTTTGTATAGCTTCTTCTATAAGTCCTTGCATATAATACTCCTGTTCAGCTGTTCTCAAATTGGTCATTCAGATTGATTGCTCTGTAATTTAGCTATAAATCCTGTTTGTCACTGGAAGGAGGTGTGTGTAGCTTCCACCTGTTCTGCAGCCATCTTGGATTCCTGGACAAAATAGACATTAAAACAGTTATAACAAGAAACAAAGAAGGACCCAGCAATTCCACTTCTAGGTATTTATCCAAATAAATTCAAAACACTAATTTGAAAAGACATAAGCATGCACATATTCATTGAAACATTATTTACAGTATCCAAGATACTAAATCAATCTAAGTATCTATCAATAGATTAATGGATAAAGAAGTGATACATATATACAATGGGATATGATTCATCCATTAAAAACATTTTTGTCATCTATAACAAAAAACTTCTATGGAATAATTTAGAGAGTATTATGCTAAGTGAAATAAGACAGACAAAAAACGGCAAATGACACAGGATTTCACTGATATGTAAACTATAAATTTAAAAAAATAAATGTACAAAAATAAATCAGCAACAAACTCATTGATTCAGAGAACATTTGGATGGTTTCCAGAGAAGACAGCAGTTTTGAGGATGGGTGAAAAATGGGAAAGGATTAAGGAGTACAATTGACAGCTGCAAAAAGTCATAGGGAATATAGTCAATAATATTGTAATAACTATGTATGGTGTCAGATGTGTACTAGATTTATCAGGATGATCACCTCATAAGTTATATGAATATCCAGTCATTATTTTGTACACCTGAAACTAATATAATATTGTATACCAACTGTAATTGAGAAATTTTTAAAAATCACTTAAAAAGTAAAAAATAATATGTTGAAACTACATTTGGAAGAGATATGAAGGGAAGTACAAATCCATTTAAGATGGGGAAGAAGTAAAAGGCTAAAATCACAGCCTCGCCCTAACCGGTTTGGCTCAGTGGATAGAGCATCGGCCTGCGGACTCAAGGGTCCCGGGTTTGATTCCGGTCAAGGGCATGTACCTTGGTTGCGGCACATCCCCAGTAGGGGGTGTGCAGAAGGCAGCTGATTGATGTTTCTCTCTCATCAATGTTTCTAACTCTCTATCCCTCTCTCTTCCGCTCTGTAAAAAATCAATAAAATATATTTTTAAAAATAAAATCACAGCCTCAATGACATCAGCATCGTGGCAGAATAATGTGTTTGTTTCTCTCCTTAAATTGGAAAACTACAGTTCAACACAGGATCTCTTCACAATATAGAAACACATCTGAGAGACTCACACATCAAGACACCTGAAAGTGGGCATGTCAGAATGAGCGGAGGAGATGAGATGAAGGGAAGGACAGAGATGGGGACCTCATATGTGGTCTGGTGCCCACCACAGAAACAGCTGATGTGGTAGCAGTGGTAGTGATAGAGGAGTTTGGCTCTCACATCGCAGCCTGATGGGTAGGAGATGCACACGCAGCGTTTTAACCAGCACCATTGTTAAACTCGTGACAGGGGCAGAGACAGCACAGCAGTGTGGCAGCCACAAACTAGCAGCCACCATTACTACCAAGAAGGCAAAACCACATAATCATGAACCCACCTCTCTTCACCTACAACTTGCCCACCCATTACAGCAAAGCTGGTAGAAGCAGAACACAGTACAGGCCACAGGCACTCCTTGGACCGCTGATAGCCTTTAGATACAATTAAGCAATGCTGGGAACTTCAGACCCAAAGCCTAGTCGCAATTAAGCAATGCTGGGAACTTAGACCCAAAGCCTAGACCCCAAGCCAGACATAAAGGGGACAGTCACCACCTCGGGGCATACAAGACATTTTCCATTAATGAGGTAAGGTTGACACACTGAGATCCGAGAGGTGCCAATAGTGCAGGTATGAGAAAATAAAAACTTGCACTATAGCAACATCTACTGGAAATCAAAAGAAAAACTTCTACTTATCAACTCTGAATTATTAAGATGTACTTAACTAAGTACTTTTTTTTAAGTTCACTACCTCAAATGCCTAAGGAGAAAAGCAATTCATCAATTAGAATAATTGAGGTAACAAGATATCTTGGAAAGAAAGTTAAAAGTCTCCAGAAACCAAACTTAAAGGCATAAAAGACTATAATTTAAATTACAGAAAATTCAAGATTGCAGTTGTCAATAAACTCAATGAGCTCCAAGAAAATGCATAAAGGCAATTCAATGAGCTCAGGATTAAACTCAACACAAGGAGTACTTTCCCAAAAAGATTGAAACTATAAAAAATAAACAATAAGTGAGATGAATCTAGAGAACTCAATAAATGAGGTAAGGATTGCCTTAGAGAACATTGAAAAATAGAACAGACCCGATAAAAGTGAGATTCGGTGAGTTCAAAGATACAAATCTAGTAATGAATCAGGTGGAAGAAGAGAAAAAAATTAGAGGGTTTTTTTATGAAAGTACTATCTGACTCTGTTAGAAAGAGAAATATAAAAATAATTGGCATGCCAGGAGAAGAAAAAGAAAGATCAAGAGAAAAAGAAACAGTGAACAACAACAATTAACAAAATAAGAGTAAACACATACTGATTAATAATTACCCTAAATATAAATAGACTAAATGTTCCAATAAAAAAAAACATAGGGTGGCAGAATGGGTTTTTTTTTTTTTAAATGACCCATTAATATACTGCTTACAAGAGACTTGCTTCAAATTGAAAGACACACATGGACTGAACATAAAAGGAAGGAGAAAGATATTGCATGCTAATATCAGACAAAATAGACTTCAAAACAAAGAATTTTTTAAAATATAAAGGAGGGCATTACATAATTATAAAGGGGTCTATCCAAAAAAGAAGATATAACAATTGTAAATATTGACACAGCCAACACAGGCACAACCAAATATGTGAAGCAAATGTTAATGGACATAAAGGCAAAAATTAACAATAATGCCATAATACTTAGGGACTTTAGTACTCCATTACTTCAAAAAATAGGTAACTTAGACAAAAAATTAATTTAAAAAAATAATGGTCTTAAATTCCAAATTAGACGAGTTTGACTTGATACACATTTATAGAGCAGCTCATCCAAAAACGTAGATTACGTATTTCTCTCACATGCACATGAAACATTTCTCAAGATAGCTCACATTAATAGACTTCAAAACAAGCCTCAATGAATTCAAGAAAATTGAACTTATATCAATCATATTTCCTGGCCACATGGTATAAAACTGGAAATCAATAAAAAAAAAAAAACTTGAGAAAATACAAAAAAAAGATTAAACATGCTTCTAAACAAACAATAGTTGTCTAGAAAACAAGAAAAAGAGAAATAAAACCAAAATTAAGTACAAGAGAATAATAATAAAAGTCAGAGGGGAACTAAGTGAAATACAAAATTAAAAGACAATTTTGGTCAAGATGGCAGAGTAGGGACACACTGTACTGGAATTACCCCATGACCACTTCAAAATTACAACTAAACTACAGTAAACAAGATCAAAAATGAAAGTAAAATTGAGAAAAAATAATTTCTATACATATGAAAAGCAAAGGACTAAAATGTACCCTAAGTTCTTAGAAATCAATAAGCAAAAACCAGTCCAATTTTTAAAATGACCAAAGGACTTAAAGACAGTTTGGAGCTTTGCTATCCAACGTGATAGTGGTGGTGGGTGTGTTTTATGTGCTGGTGAGTCAGCTCTGTCTTCTGACTAAGAATGAATGATGACCGCAATGCCCTGTCTTCAACAGCCCTACTCAGGGCCTGTAGACTCAGACTTGTGACTTCTTTTATGGAGTCAATCCATCTCATATTTGATCTTTCTCTTTTTCTACTGCCTTCTATTTTCCCAGCAGTACTGTCTTTGCCAAAAAGAGAAGAGAAAGTGAAAAAAGAATTGAATACTTATTTGAAAAAATAATAACCAAAAACTTCTCTAGCCTGAAGGAAATACACAGAAAGTGTAGAGAGTGCCAACAGAGATGAACCCAGAGACTCACACCAAGAAACATCATAATTAATATGCCAAAGGTTATAAAAAATTTTAAAGCAGCAAAAGAAAAGCAGTTCATTACCTATAAGAGAACTACCATAAAACTGTCAGCTGACTTCTCAACAGAAACTTTGCAAGGTAAAAGGAATTGGCAGAAAATATTAAAAGAATTAAAAACAAGAATCTACAACCAATATTACTCTATCTAGCAAAGTTATTTAGAATCCAAGGACAGATAAAGAGCTTCCCAGACAAGAAAAAGCTAAAGGAGTTAGTCATCACCAAACCAGCATTACAAGAAACATTAAAAGGTTTTTTGGGTTTTTTTTGT
>PVJC01002951.1:0-74379 GCA_004026665.1 Murina feae
AGATCCAGAAACATAGAAGCATGGAACAGATTGACAAATCTCAGAGGGAAGGCAGGAGGTGAGGTGGGGGTAGGGGATGGGAAGATATTAACTGAAGAACTTATATGCATATATGCATAACCCATGGACACAGACACTAGAATGGTGGAGGCCTGGTTGGGGGGAGGCGGGCGCTGGGGGGGTGTCAATGGGGAACAAAGGGGGAACATCTATAATACTTGCAATGAGAAAGATAAATTAAAAATTTAAAAAGTTTAAAAAGAGAAAAATCAAGGTATGTTTTTTTTCTTATAACAACTTTATAATTTCTTCCACCCATTATTGTTCCCAACTGTTTTAATAGCATCAATCTTTCCTTAAACCAAGGAAATGGACCAGAAGTGGTTGAGAATCACAATTTCTAGTTTTTTAGTCCCTTCATTTGGAGTCATTTTTAACTCTATCTTTTATTTTCTTAAGTTAAAATTGGATGACACTGATTAAGATGGTCATATAGGTTTCAGGTGTGGTTTAAACCTCACATCTTAACAGTCTTCATGTTCTTTTTATCTTTTTCATGTAATTATATGACTAATAATGAACACTGGGTGCTTATACACCAGTCATTGTTTTAAGCACTTTTGCAGCTATTAATTCATTTAGTCCTCCTACCAACTTTATGACATAGGTACTATTGTAAACACTATTTACGAATATGGAAACTGAGACTCAGAGAAGTCTGATAGTGACAGAGAACGGTCTGACTCCTGTGTCACTATTCCTGGTCCCTAAGCCACCTGGCCACTCTGTGATGAGCCTTGAATCTCATTCTATCACTTCCACCACCACTGGGCAGAGGCTCACCTTACTTCACCTCTGTTATTGTGGTAGACTCCTTGTTGGTCTCCTTGATTTTGCACTTTGTAATACAACTTGCATACACTGCTGCTCGATTGCTCTTCCTTAAGCACTGTGTCTACCATGTCATCCCTTTGTTCAAATCCTTCTATGGCTCCCTCTGGCCTAAGATGTATAAAGCAATTTCCATCCCTGATTTTAGGCTTTCTGTAGTCTGATCCCACACTATCTATTCAGCGTTACCTCCCCGCCCCCCCCCCCCCCCCCCCCCCCCCCCCCCCCCCCCCCCCCCCCCCCCCCGATCCCATTATTCAGTACTCCATTCAGGCTGATCATTTCACCATCCCCATGAATGTGATATTCATTCCTAATTCTGTGACTTCCTTCATCTCTTCAGGGCTAAACTTTACCTGTCTCAAAATATTGTGGCTCTAACAACCCCTCCTGACTAATCTCAACTGACTGTGACTTTCCTTCCATGGAACTCTCTCAACACATTTTATGTACCCCTCTTATCATATCTTCCTTGTATTATTGTGATTTGTGGACTTTTCTTATTTCTATCCCTGCTTATCAGTTTGTTAGCTTGCTGAAGACAGAGACTATATTTCACTAAACCTGTATCTCCTGCAGTGCCTCCTTTAATACAGAGCACATAACAGGCGATCAATAAATAGTTATTGAATTTAACAGAGGTCTGGTTTCACTCTCCCAGAATGTTTCTCCTTTCCCTTTTGTTTCATTCCAATCACAGTCTCTCTCTCTCTCTCACACACACACACAAACACACACACACACACACTCATATCCAGAATGAAATCCTCTCGACTCCTCAAGTCCTTGATGAAACCTACTTTCTTAGAATTCTTATAACACTTAAGGCCAATACCCATAATTTAGTACTTTATTAATTATTTCTTATGGCATAGTCACGTTCATGTATTATAACATAGGGCCTGGTATATAAAGGTTCTCAAAAAATATTTGTCGACTGAATCAATATGTGGATCTTGCCCCACCAGCTGTAAGGTCTCCAAGATAGGGGCCATGCCTATACCTCTGTGTGCTCTCATAGCTCTCAGAGTACACTAGGCGCTTTATGAATATTTGCTGAATGCAATTGGATTGGATTTCTCTTGCAAGTCTGTCCTTTCCCACCTGTTGGTTAGCTATCAGCTTGTGATTACATTGAAGAGGCCTCTGAGTCCTCAGCCTAATTTCCCCATAGAGTATAGGCAAAGTTGGGGTGGGGGTGGTGGTTGAGGAGGTCTTTCTTCAGTTTCATTTTGAAATTCTATCCTTAATTCGGTACCAGGCCTTCACACAGGGACAAAGTCCTAGAGGAGGGGTTGGTAGTGCTTAGGTTGGGTTATGGGTTGCAAATGTGCACCTTTAACCAAAAATTATAGAAGTTATTACTGGGTTTGCCCATATAGTCCATGTGGAGGGAAAAAAAGCTGTTCCCTGTGTACCTTGTAGTGTTTGTAGATTATTAAATCATGATGCAACAATGAATGACTAGGACATAGCCCCAGATGGCATGAAATATAATAGTAGATATTAAAAAATCAATAAAAAGGGCTATTTATGTATTATTAGAGGCCCGGTGCATGAAATTCATGCACTCGGGGGTGGGGTCCCTCAGCCTGGCCTGTGTTCTCTCACAGTCCAGGGGCCCTCAGGGGTTGTCCAACTGCCTTGGAGGTTGGGAGGGGCTCCTGCCACCACCACTGCGCTCGCCAGCCATGAGCCCAGCTTCTGGCTGAGCGGCACTCTCCCGGTGGGAGCGCACTGACCACCAGGGGGCAGCTCCTGCATTGAGCATCTGCCCTCTGGTGGTCAGTGTGCATCATAGTGATCAGTCATTCTGCCGTTTGGTTGATTTGCATATTAGCCTTTTATTATAAAGGATAATAATTATTTGTATTTGCCATACAGCTAACATGGCAGGGACAACAGATAATTATTTGTATTTGTCATACAGGGACAACAGCCTGCCATATTCCAGTTTCTGCTTTTAAAATAATATATTTTATTGATTTTTTTACAGAGAGGAAGGGAGAGGGATAGAGAGTTAAAAATATCGATCAGCTGCCTCCTGTATACCCCCTACTGGGGATGTGCCTGCAACCAAGGTACATGCCCTTGACCGAAATTGAACCTGGGACACTTCAGTCTGCAGGCTGACACTCTATCCACTGAGCCAAACCAGTTAGGGCAAATATTCCAGTTTCTTGAAGCAAAGCCTAATCTACTGAAAGGACTAGGATAGGCAGACATCTCTATTTTACTGTGCACCTCACAAGTACTCAGCAATACTTGGCCATGGCATGTGGGAAGACAGTTCTGCAGGCTGGAAGGGCTTCAGAACTACTCAGAATGCACTCTGTAATGTTGCTACTCAGAAAAGTGAGAGTATTGAATATAGTGTGTATTGAATATAGTCCTTAGCAACTCTTCTTTAGTCTTGCTTCTAGCTGGAAAGAGGGAGAAAGATTGACAGTTGTAACCAAGGCATATCTAAAGCCTCACTGGACAGAAGAATGAATTCAGTACTGCACTGAGCAGTAGACTAGCCAAGCTATAAATTTTTAAAGTCATATTTTATGTGTATTTATTTTCCATTTCATTGGCTTATATGCTTAAAAAGGTATTTGTTTTAAATGCAGGTGATTCAAGAGCATTTGATCCAGATTTCAAGGGACCTATTGCCAAGAGGTAAGCAATTCTTCTCCTAGAAGTACATTTTTTTAAACAAACACAGAAAATCTTGTTTTTTAGTGCTATTTTTCAGTCAGTGGAAAATTATGTCTACGTAAGGGGAAATTTTTAGGCTACAGGTCATCTTATTTAGTGAGAATACATTTTTCCATGAGTCATGAATATCTTCTCCTGATTGGCAGATGAGCCGCTTTAAGTTATTAGAGTGAAGGGTTTGTAATTCTCAAAAAGAGAACTAAAAAAATGTTTTACAAGATTTAACCACTTTGTGGAGAAGCAAACACACTCGGGTAGTTGTTTTATGTACCTGTTTATTCTGTGATTCACAACTGCAGTGCAGAGTTGCTATGCCAACTTCTTGCATGACAGGTATGTGTGCTTCTCAGTTTCCAAAAGCAGAGAGCTTTCTTAGAGACAACCATTCACCAATGCACCATGCATGCTTTATGATATTTTAAAGTCCTCTGGGGAAATATATACTTGTTTCAACTGGTGATTCTCTCCCAAAGTTGTGTGGCATTTAAAAATTATCTAATAACTTGTATGCCTCTTATTTTTATTATCTATCCTCTATTCCCAGGCTTCTTGCTAATCAAAGAGGGGGTTTGCAGGTTAGAATAGCTAAAAATGAAGAGAAAATTATGCTGTTGGTAGCTGGTTTATGCTTGGCTTTGACACTGATTTCTGGCAGTTGTATGCCATAATAAACCATGTTGAGGAATGATGATCAGCTGCTTATTTGCGCTTGCCAACCATCACATGTACCAGTACATTAGCATTTACTGCATGTCACTGCACTATTCCCGCTTTAAACAAATAGTTACTCAATGTATTCTAACGCTCTGAAAACCCAGCTCATTTGTTTTGGGTCATTCATTTAAAGGTGCTCCCCTGCCTTCTTTAGAATAAGTATGTTCACATTGCCTCTCACATTCTCTTCATGGCAACACCACGAGTACATTTTGTTGTCTGGTGTGCAAATAGTCTCATTCAATAAGGAAGTTACTCTTACTGTATTTGCATTCATTTTACAGTAACTAATTTGTGAGAATTGTATCTAGTGTATTGGTCTCAAGGGGTTTTCAGGAGTAATCCAAATTCTTCAACAGTAATAATGACAACAACAATAATAATAGGAGGACGAGGAGAAAGAAGAAGAAGAAATGAGCTGCCACATTTGGGCAGATGGCATACAGATTACAGGTGCCTTTTCGAGCTATAGAGAAGGAAGCAGAGCTAGGCCTGACTGGCTTCATGTGTGGGCAAGGAGGTGAGAGCTCTCTGTATTTTGTTGTTTAGAATTTAATGAGGGGACCAGGTAATCCAGGCAAAGTCAAAACCAGTGTGATAATCACTGTGAGGAAAAGAATTGATTTTTATCTACGGCTTTTAGTGCTGCTAGGTGAAATGGTCAGCCTGTGGCTATACCTCCCCTACTCTTCAATCCAAGAACAGAAAAGTATTGCTTAACTACAGGAAGTCACAGTGACCTTTGAGGCTGCAGGGTTCTACAGTGCCCTTTCTGGGAAAATAATTAGGGTGTTTAAGAAGCAAGCGAGAAACTCCAGTTTCTTCATATTGGCTCTAGTAGCAAGGCCAGCATTAATAACACCTTCTGCTTCCATAATGTCACTTTCCTTCTAAGAGCGCTGAAGTCTTATCAGATATTCCAGCAGAACCTGACAGCACTCCCTGCCTGCCATCCACCGTGTTCTGTACGCCTCTCTCAGTTCACAAGGTCATTGTTTTGTGCGTTGTGATCACCCATCTGCAGTTGTTTCCAAAGAGGTGAAGGAATGATGGTTGTGCTACCGGAGAGATGAACTCAGTTTCTCATTTTTCCTTATATACGAAAAATTGGGAATATGGAAGCTATTGCCCCATAATGTTGACCCCAAAAAAGTGATTTTGGTAGTTTACAGTGTTTTCCCTGCCCCTTTGGAAAGCCATTATCCAGAGCCCATGCTTTGTCTCCTGTTCTCAACAGGGTGGTTGATGTTGAATTGAGGTAGTGAGGTTTGGGATTATTTAAGGGAGTATTCAGCAGTACTATTCCTGGCAATACATTAGAGGGCAAATTGAATGCACCTGGAAACTAAGTAAATCACTCTTATAAGATGCTACATGAGAAGTTCCCGTTGTTACTTGAAACTCAGAAAAATTCCACTTAATGGAGAATTAGTATCCCTTCTTCTGTCAGGTAAGAAGAACGGCGTGATCCACTTTATTTCTGCATTTATATAGACTTGTAGAACACACGTGGATACATTTAATTTCAATGCCAGCAACTGCATTTGCCTTTGAGTCAAGAATTTCTTTTCAGGACTTTAGATTTCTATTTCTTTTTTAATAACTCTATTGTATCCAGGTGTTTCGAGTCATTTCATTTAAGATCCTTCCTGGAAAGAGGCAGCATGTAGTAGACAGGTAAATAGAACTGAAAGCCTTTCATGTTCCATAATTGCCTTCCCCCCCTTTCCTTATACACAATATAGATTGAGGTGATATGATCATACTAATCAAATTCGTAGGTTTCATAAATCTGAAAATATCTATTATTATAGAAGGTGGGAAATCTGTCTAAAATGTAATAAGATGCATTTATTTTTACCTGGAGCTTTGGGGGTAGGTGGTAAGTTTACTACCATGAAGAGGTTCAAGGAGAGAGTAAAGAGGCATTTATTAGGGATGTTGAGGAGGAGATGCATTACTACAGAGGAGCTGGACTAAATGACCTCTGAGTCCTTTTCCATCTTAACTTTCTATTACTGTGAACATACATGTACTGTTAATCCAGAATATATACATTTTGCATTTCCCATATACAGAACATTATTCTAAACATTGACCACTGTTCTGATGGAGCATGGTGGTTTTTAGACACATGTTAGATACCTCAACTAATAGAACCAGAGTATTTTGAGGTAGCTGGAGCTGGGTGGCAATACCCTGGGCATTTCACACAATAAGAGGGTCTTGAACAATTTTTAGAAGTAGGATCATGTTGTCAAAGGAGGCATCTTTTATGTGATGGCTTAAAGGTAGGACAAGCATATACCAAGCAAAGCAGGTTTGCTTAGCTAGATTTGAGAGCAGAGCTTAGATATAACATCTGTCTGAAAGTAGAGGGGTCTGGGCGTATGTATGAAATATTGGAGATGAGATATTGGCAGGATTTCATTTCAGTTATGATAGAGAAGGAAAAAAGTAGAGGAGTAGGCAGATTCCATATCGTGCATTAGTTTATTCATTCATTCATAACTCTTATGTGTTAGGGACTTGGACATACAGAAATGAATAAGACACTGACTCAACAAACTTAAAATTTAAACCACTGACTTGCTAAAAAAAATGAATGACTTTCTAAGTAGAGCTGCAACCATAATTCAGGACAGTGAAATGAATCGTTATTCCTTATTGGAAAGATAAAGAAATACTTATTGAGGGTGTTATTTGAGCTGGACCTTAGAGGAGGAGAGTGATTTTGGTAGAAAATGAGGAAGGGAATCACTCTCTGAGGCATGTGTTCCAGATCGGGTGCTCCAGAGGCTGAGATGGAGTTTGGGGTGCAAGCTCTTTATGAGGGATCAACATCTGTGAGAAGGGCAAGGAAGTGGGATTCTACAGAGGGAGGTGTCAGTCTGCCACCAGACCCCACAAAACCTCAGCCCATGCTGCAGGGGGCCCTGGGGTGTGTACTCCCCAACCAGGGGTCTGGAGTAACTGCAGTGGCCACACCTTTAGGAACCGAGGCTCAGTCCCTGGTTTGCCTGTGGTCCTGGAGGGCATGACCTGCGGTGAGTCCTGAAGATGCACATGACTGGAGGCTGACTGTGACCACACTCCATATTGGCAGAAGTCCTTCCCAGAGGGGAACCTGATTGTGCATCTCTGGGTGAATCACAGCATGTGAGTGCATGGCATGCCTCATGCCTCAGAGAGATGGAGCAGAGACCTTTGGGAGTGAAACTGAACAGATCATTTGAGATTCCGGTTTGACAGGCTTGATAAGCATGTGGAACTTCCTTTTTCCCTGTGGTGATTTGTCAAGGGAAGTAAGTGAGGCTAATGATCATCTGCTGCTCTGCCTTCAGGAGAGAACTCCAGGTGGTGAACCTGGAGCACAGAGCCTCAGTACTAGTTGCCTAATGGTGGGGTAGGGGGAGGGGAGAAGCTGGACTATACATTACATTGTGTCCAATTTTGTTTGATCTCTTATTCTTGGCTAAAGGTGTCCTTGACAGTTCATTCAGCATAGACATCTGACCCTTCACCATTGTGTGATTCCAACTACAATGTTTCTAAGGGACCCATATCCTCTCTTTTGGAGAAGCTAATCCTTATCTTCATTACCATATGGCTGTATCAGAAAGACAGCTGTGTCAGAAAAATATACATATTACCATATGTTCTTCAAATACTGTTATGCTCTGGTAGTTTTGCTACTTAAAGGATTTGCTTTTTAATTGCTCTCAATCAATACTTAGATATAGTTTAAATGTGAATTTTTTCAGTGGGGGAATGGGAAGAGGGACATTCCCCCAGAAGTAGTTTGTGTCCAGATGGAATGCAAGACTAGTGAGCGGACACAGCTGGGAGGCCAGTAGGGGTGGGAGCCGCAGGCAGCTCCCAAGGGCCTGGGCCCTGGTTGCAGTGCTCAGGTGATGACTGGGATGTAGAATGTGAGACGAGGACTCTGCGAGCCATGCTAGCAGCCGTAGCTGCCCGTTCCTGGACTTCCAAGTCATTCAGAAACCAGCAGTGCGGAGCCATATTACCAAGTCTAGCTCTAACCGCAGAGGACTACAGAGGGTATGAAAGCAAGCAGAGGGCAAGGCCTGGAACGGGTGGCTTCACTTTAATTGCTGTCCCTAACGTAATGATGGTGCAGGGTTTCCATGCCAAGGTTCTCCACCTAGGCCTGTGAGAAAAACTTATTGAAGAAATATATTTTATCTGAGTATTGGTATTTAATTTAAATCTTTTCCACATTGTGTATTAGTTTTTTAAGTGCTTGGTTAGTTCAATAAGGGATTATTATGTAAATAGTGTGTGTGACAGTTACTTAAGCATGACTTGAGGTGCCTTTCTATTCTGACAGGAAGCTGTCACTCAGGCCCCCTTACTGGGTATGAGCTTGCCCAAATTCCATCGATAGTGTCTCTGAGAAAAGGAACCCAAATGGATAAAGTGACAGCAAACTTTACAGCTGTACTTTTAAAAGTTCGAACATGATGAAATTAGACTAAAGCTTTCCAACATTTATATTGTCATTTTGACTTCAGTTATTTGCTAAAAATTTATCTGAGAGGCCATTGGGTTTCATGATGTATAAGCATAGACATCACTTTGCATGCTCTGAAACTGGGAATTCAGATTATTATGAAGTTATCTCAGACCAGAATTCTTCTATTTATTTGGTGAAAGCCTCCAAGAACAGTTCCTTCATGCCGACGAAGTTGTGGCCCTGTGAATTACTACTTACCTTATGTTTTGGTAATTTGTTTTCTACTCTTCATAGGATACTTTCTGTCATAGTCAAAAAGGATAAAACTTAAAATTCTTACTGAACATTAAAAGAAAGTAAGTAATATTTGCTAAAAATTTAAAGTAAAAAAAAATTTTGCACCCAAATTGATAGTCTCCATGTGCTTTATTTTTTAATATTTCCTTCCTTAAAATACTTCTTTGTAATGGACATTAATATTTCATAGGTTTCCCTTGCATAGAAGGGAAAGTCTTCCCCTGTAATAAGTGGAGAAAGTTCTGTTATTTTACAGTTGTGCATTTGATATTATATGTTTCTTCAGATTTGGGAAACCAAATATTATAACCACATAATCTATCTTCTCTATACTATACAGTATCCATAATTTAACTTTCTTCTGTTCAATAAAAGAAGGAATGATACTCTATCTCTTCCTTTCTATCACACTGTCATTACCTTCCTCCCTAAAATCTTGGCTTTGGTGTTTGTGCATAATATTCATGTTGGGTTTATGAATTTATTCAATGTACTTTATTTCCATAAAATAGCTTATGATCATGCTGGTGTGCTATTTATTTGACTCTGTGATCTATTTTAGATTAGTAGACCATGTCCACTTCACTAAACATATAGATAAGCCATCTATATCATTTACAATTCAATTGGGGAGTTAAACTAACATACATCAATTTTGGAAACTTATGTGATAAATTATGTTGGAGACTGTAAGAGCAATAGGATTCCATTGACAGAAGAGGGAGCTGAATTAAGTGCTGAAGATCAGATCTAACATAGGAGACAGTTTTGAACTGAGCCTGAAAGATGGGTAGATGACTAAGAAGGGTAAGAAAAGGACCAAGTATTCTGAGTTTAAAATGCATTATGAATCAAGGCAATGGAGTACAATCCTGAGCACAGGGCTTCATCTCTAGTAGGCTTCCTGAGTGTGCATGTGTGTGTGTGTGTGTGAGAGAGAGAGAGAGGGAGAGAGAGAGAGAGAGAGAGAGAGAGAGAGAGAGAGAGAGAGAGAGAGAGAGAGAAGTTTGTGTTAGGAGCTGGGCCCAATTATTGATGAAACAACTTGCTTGACTGAGTTGTACCTCCTTTGAACTCGCCCAGTTCTTTCATTCCGTTGATCATATTGAATAACTGCCTTGCTATTGAGTAGAAATAGTCTTGGCATCCTTGATGAGGAACCTGGTGTTTTCTTTCAATATCTCTAACTTTTGTTGCCCGATGTGTCAAACTATTAATCTTCACTGTTTGGCTACAGTCTTATGGTATGAGACTTAAATTTTAATTTTTCTGAAAATCAGAAGCCAGAATGACACATGCTGAATTGTTTTTGCACCTCTAGCAATATTCTGAGTGAAATAAAATTATCTTATTTCCTAGTTGGAACATATATAGTAAGTGTTTTGTTTGAAGGAATCTATTCATTTATTTAGCTAGTAATACATTAGGTAAATGGTACAAACAGTATGGAAAAGGCATAGAGTTCCTAATACTACATAATCCTCAGTGACAGCACGTATTATCAATGCCTTATGTATCTTTTTATGCACTTAAAAGTATATATTTGTATTATGGAATTTTAAACTCGAGACCTATGTAATTAAAAAAGTATATATACTTCTGTGTATATATGCATATAATTATACTAGAGGCTCAATGCACGAATTTGTCACAGGTGGGGTCCAGCTGACCCACCCCAATGGGGGTCCATTGGGCCAGGCCAGTGGGGGGAGAGGCCGCGGGTGACTGGCCAGCTGGCCCTGCCCGCGATCGGGGTGTTAGGGCCGATCAGGGGTGGGGCTGGCCAGGGGGAGGGGCCAGTCAGAGACTGGATCATGCGAGTTGGCTGCCACAGTGTGTGTTATAGTCACTGATCATTCTGGTCGTTCTGGTCGTTCTGCTGTTCTGGTCGCTGGGCTATTATTGTACATGTATAGATATCTGCATATCCATTTCTTTATATAAATAAAACCATTCAATCAGAGCATTCTACACTTAAAAAAATCTAACAATGTACCTGGGCAGTCAATTCATCATTTTATAGAGAGCAATCATAAGAGTTTGAAGAGTGGCCTTGAAGAAATTATATTAGACTTGTAAAATTTTATTAGTATTTATACAATTTGGAAAATAATGTCCTCAGAACCCTTCTCTGTCTTCTACTCACATATAAAGGTCAAGCCCACATGTCCGTTTTCTCTTAGCCCTCGCTACCCTTTGACAGGATCAATTGCTCTCTTGTCTGTGTTTTCAACCTTATGTATATCCCATTTATGATCCTTATCATATTAAGGGCTTTTGGGTTTCTTATTTATTTATTTTCATCCATGTATAGATTGTGAGCTCCTTAAAGCTTTCTTTCTCTGGATTCTTATTCCCTAAAACAGAATTTGGTATATAATAGATGCTTATTACACATTTGCCTGCTTAAAAAAAAAAGAGTGTGAGTTCTTTAATCTTCACTGTTTGTAGAATCCATATTTTTCCTCATTGTTGTTATTCTTTGGTATTTGACTTGAAGTACTTATCTTCCCAGTGATAACTTTTTTTAACCATGCAAGAAGAAAATTATGGATGAAAAATAAAACAAATAAGCCACCTGGAAATATTTATACAGTGCAATTTTTATAAACCTTTATGATAAAAAGAAATGATTCTTTCCATTCTGTTATGAACTGCTGAGGAAAGGCTGGTATGTGAGGTAAATCCGCACTTCCAGCCTGGAACAATTGCCCAAGATGCATTCGCATATACACTTCTTGAACCTACTCCATGATGTATGTGTGCATTTGTGCAATGTTCACAAAGACTCTTCATCTCATTACTTAGAAAATATTCATGTTTGTCTTAGTCAAGCAAAGCCTGCTTTAATAGCATCATGGATTTTGTTGCCATGCTATAAAACTACAATGCTATATTTTCATTTATCTGTATTCTGCTCCTTTATATCATCCTCCTCCGCATGCAATATTTAATAAAACTTTTAGTGTAAATGCAAATAGTTGAAAGAATTATTTTTATTTGTTCACATTCTGGAGCTTGCATGTATGCTTTAACCATTCTTTCCCAGAGCACGAGCATTTTTCTTTACTTTTCCTTGAAGATCATTTAAGACTCATCTTTAAACTGCCTCATTATGTCTTTGAGAAATACAGTTCTCATATAACAACTAATCAGGAAATTCAAAGTATTTGAAGTATGTTAGGGAACACAGATGTTTGCTATTTAAAGTACTGCAGATTGTTATTTCTTTTTCTAGTCACAAGATGTACATATCCATTGAATAAATGTATTGTCTTGAAGTGTGCGTCTTTCTGTGTCACAGTAGTGGGAAGTCTTCACTGCTACAGTTAGAAATGAGACTGTTCTGCTAATGTTCTACTTAACTATTTATTTTGCACAGTAGGAAAGCTTGGCTTAGGAAAACATCAGTAAATTTCACTCTTCTTAGCCTCACATGAAAAATAGGAATGGAAATAGCAGTTTTCAGCTGTTATTTCTTTTGAAATATTAGCATGCTGAATTAATTCAATAATCTTTTTTATTAATCCAAAATAAGCTTAGCACATTTTGTAGAAAGACTAAACCTTACATATAAACATAGATATTAAGATATTAAGCAACTGAGCTCCGACTGGCATGGCTCAGTGGTTAGAGTGTAGGCCTGTGCACTGAAGGGTCATGGGTTTGATTTCTGGTCAAGGGCACATACATGGGTTGCAGGTTTATTCCTGGTCCCAGGTCAGGGCGCATGTAGTAGGAAACGAATCAATGTGTCTCTCTTCATATGTCTCTGTCTCTGTCTCTCTCTCTTTCTCTTTCTCTCTTTCTCTCTCCCTTCCTCCCTCCATCCTTTCCACCTTCTCTAAAAAAGCAATGGAAAAAGTATCCTCAGGTAAAGATTAACCAAAATCAGTCAGTCAATCAATCAACCAACCAAACTGTGAGCCAAATCTTAGGTAGCAGGAATAGGAGTAGGAAGAATTATCTAAATATATCTAATTATCCCTTGAATTTAACCATAGAATTTAAAATATTTAGTATCATGTATAGCTTTTATTGAAACAGAATCATAATAATTATCCATTTGCTTTGAAGAGAACATTAGAGTTTATTTGTTCAGCATTCTTTTTTGGGGCAGGAAACAGAGGCCTGGAGAGGTGAAAAGGCTTCAGTAAGATTACCTGATGATTTTGAGACAAAGATGGGGTTTAAATCCAGGTCTCCAGTTATGAGTCTAGAGTTCTTTCTTCTGTATTTCTCTGAAACCATTTTTCAGTAAATCTGTCACTTTTTAAAAAATATATATTTTATTGATTTTTTTCAGAGAGGAAGAGAGAAGGATAGAGAGTTAGAAACATCAATCAGAGAGAAATATTGATCAGCTGCTTCCTGCACACCTCCTACTGGGGATGTGCCTGCAACCAAGGTACACATCCTTGACTGGAATCGAACCTGGGACCTTTCAATCGGCAGGCTGATGCTCTACCCACTGAGCCAAACCAGTTAGGGCAAATCTGTCACTTTTAATTTCATAGCAGCATTTTGATTGTTTTTCTTTTTGGTGAGTGGGGAAGCAAGCTGAGGGTGAGAGGAAAGCTACGTCTAAGCAATGGATGGAGGAAGAGGAAAAGGAATTGAGGCTGGCTGGCAATGTGGAGGAACTTTTGGAGAAGAACCAAAATGCTCATTGGGGAAAATCTTCTTGTGTTTCTTGCATAACTTGTATAGTGTGTGTCCACTTCTCTGCCTCCCCACAAACTCTTAGGGAAACATCTATTCCTTAACACTTTTTTTGATTCAGGTCCATTTTGATGGATGTGACTAAAATGCTAGGATAATCTCTGGGTGGATGGGGTCAAGAGCCCAGACTGTCACTTAAAGGACTGTCACACATATTTATTTATAATATTACTAGGGGCCCGGTGCACAAAAATTTGTGCACTCGGGGTGGAGGGAGTCCCTCAGCCCGACCTGTGCCCTCTCACAGTCTGGGACCCCTCAGTGGATGTCCTATGATGGCCCCAGTCTGCCAGGCACCTTTTGTGTGTGTGTGTGTGTGTGTGTGTGTGTGTGTGTGTGTGGCCACTGGGGACCTGCCCCCAGCTGCATCTGAGGCTCGGAGCAGTCCTCCTGTGTGTTATCTACCTGCTGGGGACCTGCCCCCAGGCACACCATGGAGGCTTGGAGCAGGCACTCCCCCTATGTTGATCTCTCAGACTCTTGCCCTCCCTTGCATATTGTTCTCTTTTTAAAGCTGTGACCAGGGTTGGGTGTGGCCTGCCTCCCAAGCTTGCCTACTGCCCATCTTCCTCCAGCCACCAGAAAGCAGGGAAAACCCCGCCTCGTGGTCAGGCCAGCCTTTTCCTGCTCCCTGATCCCCGGAAGGGACCTGGGAAGCCACCAAGCAGGCCACTAACTCTTTCCCACTCACCCGTCCCCTGCTGCCTTCCTTTCCCACTTCCCGGTGCCGCCAAGGGGTCTGGGGAGCTGCCAAGCAGGACCGGGCCCCTGCAGCCTTGCTTTCCTGCCCCCCGGTGCCCCACAAAGGGCCTGGGAAGCCCACCAAGCAGGACCCCGGCCCCTGCAGCCTTGCTTTCCCGCTCCCCGATGCCCCGCAAAGGGCCTGGGAAGCCCACCAAGCAGGCCGCCGACCCTGCCGCCTGTTTTCCACTCACGGGTCCTGGGTCCTGCGCTGTCCCGCCCTGCAGCCGCTCTGTGTACTCGGGAGGTCCCTCAGCCCAGCCTGTGCCCTCTCGCAGTCTGGGACTCCTCGGGGGATGTCCACCTGCTGGCATGCCTGACCAGGCTGGGTGAGGGGCTTTAAGGCTGCCCACAGCTCCCATTGACCCAACATCCCAGCAAGGCTGGCTGGACGCAGGTTCTGGGGTTTATCTCCTATAATTGATACACTGTTCCTTTAAGCTGAGGTGGGCTGAGGTAACAAAACCTCCTCTGCTTCACCTGGCAACGCAGCGTCTATAATGAGACTTCGTTACTCTTAGTAAGTCAGGCCAGGCCTGTTCCCTTCAGCTCCTGAGGATTCTGTGATTGTTACATTATTAAAACATGTTTCGGAGCCTGCCTGCCAAGGGCCAAAAACAGTATCGCTTTCGCTCCTGCTGCAACAGACGCTGCCTAAACGTTTACTCAGGTCCGTGAGTGGCGGCCGCCATGTTGGCTGGGCTAATTTGCATACAGCCGCTCTGATTGGCTGGTGGGTGTGGCTTACCCTGTCTCGAAGAAACGGTTAATTTTACTATTTCGCTTTTATTAGTTTAGATTAGGGGCCCGGTGCACAAAAATTTGTGCACTGGGGTGGTGGGGGAGGGGGGTCCCTCAGCCCAGCCTGTGCCCTCTCACAGCTTGGGACCCCTTTGGGGATGGCCACCTGCTGGTGTTCCTGGCCAGCCTGGGTGAGGGGCCAATGTCTGTTTGCAGGCTGGTCAAGCACCCCAGTGGGGATCCTCACCCCAGGGGGTGTGGCAAGCCTGGATGAGGGGCCAAGGGCAGTTTTCAGGCTGGCCACAACTCCCACTGACCCTCTGGGCCATTACCTGGGAAGCAATGGAGTGGCGCTGGCCACCCCATAGGCTTCCCAGGAGGGGGCATGGGGTCCCCCCGGCTGGTCCTGTCCCTCCACCCCCCAGGCTTCTCTGCCTGCGAGGCCGTTCCGGTGTTGCTGGCCACCAGATCGGCCTCCCAGCAGGGAGCTGCGGGGTCCCGCTTCCCCCGAAGGCTGTTCCAGTGGCGCTGGCCACCCGATCGGCCTTTCAGCAGGGGGCCACAGGGTCCCGCTTCCCCCGGAAGGCTGTTCTGGTGTTGCTGGCCACCAGATCGGCCTCCCAGCAGGGGGCCGAGGGGTCCCGCTTCCCCGAAGGCTTTTCTGCCTGGGAGGTCGTTCTGGTGGCGCTGGCCACCAATCGGCCTCCCAGCAGGGGGCAACGGGGTCCCGCCAGCTGGGCCCCGCTTCCGCGGAAGGCTTCTCTGCTCAGGAAGGCATCTGGTGGCCCAGGGCACCAGATGCCTTCCCAGGACCCAGGCTCCCAAGATGGCGGAGCCCAGGGCTGCAGCCTCTGCCATCTTGGCTGGGCTAATTTGCATACAGTCACTCTGATTGGCTGGTGGGCATTTCTTAGGCCGTCCCGAAGAAACGATTAATTTTAATATTATGCTTTTATTAGTTTAGATTGGACTAAAGTCTTCTCTCTAAACTATGAGCTTTACCAAAGTGAGCCATGGGTCCATTTTATTGTATCTTTAATGCCAAGTACATTGTCTGGCACATTAAGTTTGTTGAAATCTGTTAGGATTCAAATGTAAGATGACTACTTCTTTGCAAAGGGTATGTATAGACACTTGATCCTTAGGACAGTTTAATCTCAGAACAGCTCTACAAAGTGTTTATTTCTAACTACCATTTACAGATTCAGAGCTTAGACTTGGTGACAGAAAGTCACTATTGAAGGTCATGCCACTCATTAATGGCAAAGCTGGTATTATGAAAGGATGGCAGGGCTCTGATTCAAAATCATAGCCCCTCTGAATATCCTTGGTCTTCAAAGTCTTATAGATAAGGCCCTGATTAAAACAGGATATGCAGATCAAGATTTCACTAGGAGTTAAAAATGTTGTTGTTCTTCCAAGCAACTGAAAAAAAACTGAAACACAATCTAACAGAGTTTCTGCAGTTGGGGGAATCTTTCCTCAGCCACAGCTACAATTCACTTCAGAGGGTCACTCATGGCATCAACACATTATTTTCATTAAAGCAATTAATCAGACTAAGAAGATGGCTCTAAAACCATATTTACCTCAAAATACACCAAATTTCTATTTATTCCTGGTGCTGAATACTTCTGGAGTACTGTGAATTTCTCCTAGTTACTGAGTGCTTTCTCAATTACTTTATTTAGAAAAATTAAATACTATTTGGGGAATACTCACCAGCAAGTAACAATCACAGTGCTAATTGGGATTGTTCTAGAGACTAGATAAAATATGATTAAAGAAGAGAAGGATCAAGTAATACAGATTTGTTACTCTTGGCTGTATGAGATATTGTATATTATTATAAACAACTTTTAAGTTCATTGTTTAAAGTGTTACAGCAAGTGGGTATGCTGTGGACATAGCAAATGGGAAACCTGTAATAAATTTCCTGAGGAAGCATCATCAATGGACTCAAAAAGTGTATCTCACACAACTTAGAAGTAAAAGTGATGTCTAGACAACCAGACTAAGTAACTAAGAAACACAGTGATAACAAAGACACAGGTGTTCAAAGATGAAACTTTTTTGGTAACATTTATAAGGAAAATGTCACTAATACCAAATTAACATATCATTTATATGTATACTAGAGTCCCGTTGCGTGAGGATTCGCACAATAGGCTTTCTTTCCTCTGACTGCCGGCACTGGTTTTCCTCCAGCACCCGGGACCCAAGTCAAGCCTCAAGGCTTGTCTTCTGTACTTGGGACACAGCAGCAAGGCTTGGCTTCTCTGCTCCAGCTATAGTGGAGAAGCTAAGCCTTTTCAGTCTTCAGTCATCTTCATATGCAAATTAAACACCATCTTTGTTGGGTTAATTTGCATACTCATCCTCATTGGCCGGTGGGTGTATGGAGTGACACCAATTTGCGTGTTTCTATTTCATTAGTGAAGATAATGTATGGTTTTACAAATGTATGTGTAAGTAAACCTGTAAGTCAAATAGTAAAAGTGGGTGTTTGATTATTTTATCCACTTTATTATATTTCAATTGACCCCCACCTCCCCTTTTTAATCTTCTTATTAGGAAGATATAAAATTGTTTTACATTTGGAGCTATTAGGTATAGAGTGTTGTTTATAGCTTTTTCACTTCAGATAATCCAATTATCAAATTAGTATTTGTAGGAAGAAAGGATTTGTTAGTTCTCAAAATGATGAAATGGGAAAAGGTAAGCTTGTTAAGAATAGAGCATATATTGACTAGAGATAAAATGCCAATAAATAAAAACAAGTGATCTTTCGCCATTAAAATTGAAATACCTGTAATTTTATAGAGAGAGTTCTGAGAAATAAATGCCTTCTTTGATGTCATAAAGGTAAAATCAAGTATCTTACTATTAGGATGTAATACTAAATTCTAATTTGCCTTTTATCCTATATATTTATGATAAATATACATATATGTTGCCTTATAGCAATTGAACAATGATAAATAAGCATACCTGCTTCGAATCCGGCCTGATTTTCTGAAACGAGGTCATTCATCACTAGCTTATTTGTGCTGCCCCAACCTTATACCAGAAGGCCCTTAAGGGATTTGGGAATTGAATCTTTGAGTGCCTTTGGAAACCTTGCCTAGTAATTGGACAGAAAGAGACCCTTAAGCACAAGGTCACCTAACCAAAACCATTATTTAGGTAATATACTTCTCTAATATTAAAGCAGTTAGGGGGATATACAAATAATTATCCATAGTATTTGATGAATATCAATGCCTCATTCAAAATACTGCTCCCATTAGGGAATGGTGGCAATTATTACTATTCAGCCCTTTGGGCTACAACTTAAAGGTAAACTTAAATCCTTAGGCATATAGAATGGATTTGACCTCCCTCAACTTAATAGGGAGGAAAAAGTGTATATATATATTTGGCTTTTTCTTCCATTTAGTCTTCTGGAGCACAAAATGTAGGTATTTCTTTCCATACAAATTAATGTTATGTTGTATTCTTTCTCTAAAGACTTATCACATAATATTGATACTTGCTACAGGGCAAATGAATTACAAAATGATGCTTTTAAAATATAATTTCTAGGTCTTGCATGGAGAATTCCCTTGTCTCTTATTGTTATTTTTCTTTCTATGAATTCCTTTGATTGCTCTTATGGATTTTTTTCCTAGTCACATGTAGCTTAGTAGCATTCTCTATTATATTTTTAAAAATCTATTTCTCTTTGCTGCTGGTGGTAGATAGGTTTTACTGAATGTAAGTATCAACTTTTATGTACACTCTTTTCTTCTTGAGACTTAGATGCCACACATTTTTTAGTTTCCAGTGTATTTGAATGACAAATAATTAACTTCCTTTTTCTGTTTATAAGTAATATATCTTCTTTGGGCTAGAAGAGTTTAAAACCTTTGAAAAGCATCAGAGAAAAAAAGGTGCAGAGGAGGGGCTTGGGAAAGCAGAGGATAATAGCTTTTCCACCTCAGATGCAAAAGCCACACCTTTAACAAACTTACTAGAAAGATGACAAGAGAAAGCTTTAAAGTGTTTTCTGCATTTAAGTAATTAATTTTATCACATGTCTCATTTTTTAAAAGTCATCTTTTCTTTTTCTAGGATACATTATTTTATCTGTTGCATTTTAGAAGCCTTCTATAATATGTAATCATTCTACCTTCTATTCCCTGTAATCCATACCAATGTGGGAAGGGTAGGACATGCATAATCCAAGGCAGTCTGAACTGAACCCATTGTTAGAGTTAAATACATACGCCTTCCTTTGTCTCTCCATGCCAGGAGGGGGAGAGCAGGGAGGCAGGAATGCACTTGCAGGTTTATCTACAGAATAAAATTCAGGGAAGAAAATGTAGATCCTGGGTCTCGGACTAAGATCCTTTTCTTAACTGGGTTAGAAGAATTGATAATGATTTAAATACATCTCTAACAAAAATCTACTCTAATAAAAGAGTAATATGCAAATTAACCATCACTCTGAGACACCTAAGCCATGCCCACCAGCCAAGTCATGCCCCCAGCCAATCAGAGCTTCTGTGTGCAAATTAACCCAGCCAAGATGGAGGCTGGCAGCCATGGAGCTAGAGCAAACAGGAGGCTTCCATTGCAACTGCCTGCCTAGGCTGGCTGGGCCTCTGCTCACTGCAACAATGTTTCAATTATGGAAGCCATAGGGCTGAAGCAAACAGGAGGCTTTGTTACCTGCCTAGGTCTCCACTTAAGGTAACAAAGTTTCAATTATAGAAGATAAATAAACCCCAGAAACCTGATTCCAGCCAGCCTCGTTGGGACCTTGGGTCAATGGGAGCTGTGGGCAGCCTGAAAATGGCCTCAGCCCCTCACTCAGGCTGGCCAGGTACCCCAGTAGGGACCTGAACCCTGAAGGGACTGTGGGCAGCCTGAAAACGGCTCTCACCCCCTCACCCAGGCTGGCCACACCTCCATGGGGTGAGGGTCCCCACTGGGGGGCTTGGCCAGCCTGCAAAGAGCCATCAGCCCCTCACCCAGGCTGGCCAGACACGCCAGCAGGTGGACATCCCCCAAGGAGTCCCAGACTATGAGAGGGCACAGGCCAGGCTGAGGGACCCCCCTCCAAGTGCACAAATTTTTGTGCACTGTACTCCTAGTATTTTAATAAAGCTGAGAATTTTCTTCACATTATAGTATTACCTCTGAGAAGGAGTCGATTGAGAGGTATTATTGAAACCCATACTACAAATAAAATCAAAGTGAGAAAGCTTCATAACAATTTCCAGAAATCAGTCTGGGATTATGTATATAAATTTTTCTATCATCTGAGTTGATATGGCATCATATAGGAAAAATGCTATTTCCTGTCCGTAATTCATATTCAGAGAGCATCTGTTTGCCCAGGTGTTGGGGGTAGGAAGGGGAAGGAAAGATTACATTTCTCTTTTGTACAAATATTAATGTATCCCAAAGCAGAGAAGAGTCTCTACAGAATCATAATGTGGCTAAATACAAATCAACATAATGTACTGTTTACCAGCCTACCTTCTAAATGTCAGTTTGGCTGGATTTTTGTGCCAGCCTTCTTATTCAATAGTCTTAGTGTTGCTTTTGTCAACTAAGCACACATTCTCTAAAGATTTGCATATCCAAAAAGGCCTTAAAAATATGACATGGGGAGATGTGAGTCGGGGAGTGAGATTTGGAAAGGATATTTGGAATGAAGAAGGCTAGATTAAGTTTGAATACTGGTACTGAAGAATAGAAAGCAGACTTTTGCCCTTCACTTTACTGTGGTGCTCGCTAACAGCTGCCAAGAATACCAAGGAGACCATGCAACGAGGGAGCCACAAGCTGATGCTGTCCAAAGGTTTTGGACCAAAAATGAAGCTTAGAGTAGAATATTCAAGACCTAGCCAAGAGAAAGCCAGAGGACAGTGTGAGTTAACCTGGCACTGTTTTGTCTCTTCCAGGGTTTCATTAATCCTGATATTTAAGGATATGAAGCCTCCTGTCACTATATAAAACCCATATATGCATGTCATAGAACTCCATTTTAATATGACACATTTATTTATGCTTTTAGATAAAATCAGCCAGATTACCTTGCTTACTATGAAATGTATACTCACAAAATTTAAATACTTAAACATGTATTTTAGTCTTTATGGCAGATCTAAATGGCCTCTTTCAACTGTAGTTTTAGAAAGAGGTTTTGATATATGAAGGAGAGCACACCCAAACTGGAATAGGTTCTATTCTGATACCACGTTATGAGAAATGCTATTTACCTGATGTTATGAACTGAACGTTTGTGTCCCTCAAAATGAGTATGTTGAGGCCCTCCCCTCCCCCACAGTGGTATTTGGAGGTGGACCTTTGCTGGCAATTAGGTTCTGAAGAGGTCATGAGGGCGAAGTTCTCATGATGGGATGAGTACCCTTATGAAAAGAGACCAGTGAGCTGGCTCTCTTTCCTCTCTGTCATTTTAGATATAGCAAGAAGGCAGCTATCTGCTTGTCAGAAGAGAGCTTTCCCTGGAACCAGACAATGCTGGCACCAGGATCTCAGACTTCCCAACCCCTAGAACTGTGAGAAATAAAGATTGATTGTGTCAGCCACCCTATCTGTGGTATTTTGTTGTAGCAGCACGAGTTGATTAAGACACCTGAGTGCTCTCTCTACCCACCATAATAGTGTTTTTCAATGATGTGTACATCCTCCTTGTTTAAGAACCTGTTTTGAATTGTGTGTGAAAGGGATTTTATGACAACCAGAGAAACAATAATTGGGAATAAGCAACTAAACCCAACAAAGGAATTTGCTATGTACAAATTTTTCTCTAATCTAATCAGTTTTAGCAACCAATTATATGTAGGCACCAGAGCACTAAGGTTCTGGTATTAATTTTTTTTCACTAATTTTCCCAATTGTTTTTCACTCATATGTGGGAGAGCTGGCTGGGGAAGGGTCTCAGTTCTCCTTCTGGATTAAGTCCTTTCTAAGCCTAAATCTTGCTGTGGTCCTGGTCTTTCCTAGGTCTGCCATGGATCTGCTTTTGTCCTATGCATTCTGTCTGCACTGGCATTGGTTCAAGCTGAGTAGCCTCCTTCTGATCAGAGATAATTGAAAAAACTGGAGCATTCACAGTCTCTCAGTCTGAAATCATATTTTGAAATGTAACATTCTAAGTTCTGAGAACATCTAATGTTCTAGACATATGTAAAGTCCAGACTTAATCTCTTCTATTCCTATCGCTTTTTTTTTTCCAGAAAAGGATATATTTTTATTCAAGTAACTGCAAGTAAGAAACCAGAGGGAGGGGCCCAGGCTGGGACAGATAATGGCTACCTCCTCCACGGCAGAGCGGGGACAAGGTGGCCCCTGCACTCCCTGCTGCCAACACAGGCCCCCTGCTCACTCTGCTGCAGCATCCTAGGGGCAGAGCCCCACTTCCCTGGGACTGGGGCAGTCGAATCCCAGCCTGCTTTGCCCCGGCACCTTCCCAAGAGCATCTTGGAGGGGAGTGTGGGCAGAACAGGAGGCAGTGAGGATGAGCATTTGGCGCTGGTAGCAGCAATGACAGATGTCTAAGAATGAAACATGGAACAAAACACAACACAACTGTCCAGAGGTAGTTTGTGAACAGAGGAAAGATGGAACCAGAACCTTGGGGGGTGGGGAGGAGCAGGGGGTGGGAGCGGGCAAGGCTAGCCCCTTGTTAGTGCCCGTGTGAGGGGGAGGAAACTGTAGGCCTAGAGTGGAAGCGGATGGGGTCAGGGGCTCACACCCCTCCTGCCTTCCCTCCTGTGCCCCAAGGGGGCGCTGTTCAACCGAGTGCAGGGCCTAGGCACCTTGTGGAAGGAAGGAAAGTGGGTGTGAGCCACACCTGGTGAGACACAGGTTCGTTGGGTCATCTTGGGGCCAAACAACCCTATCCATATTGCTCTTGCTGAATCACTAATTCTTCAACTTTGTAAAATGCTGAAGGTGCCACTTCTTTCAACATAAGTAATCTCTGCAAAAATGTCTGCTATAAATTGTCTCCTGTACATTCTGCAATGCCTGTGAATGTCCTCCATGCATTTTTAGGGAGGGGTTTTATTGGCGGGTAGAAAACAATTTTGGTTTTAATGTTAGCAGAAACAATCTTAAGATTTACCTTATGGCTGCTGCCTATGTCTGCTTGTTGCCTCCTGGAGTTTTGCTGGTTGAACATTATACAACTACTTTGATGTTATATACACATAACAGGACTCATTCTGGTGATGTACTCTGGTAGTGTATAATCATTTCTTTCATAGCCACATTAAAGCTATCTGGTGAGAACAAATACATTATCCAGTAAGAAGCAGAAACAGGAAGCTGATATAAAAAGAGGAAAGAGGCATTCTACAATATATTAAATCAGAATATTTCTCCTCCCATTTTTAACCAAAAATATGACCAGCTCCTTTGTTTTTATTTTTTTGTTTTTTTTAAATATTTTTTTTTATTGCTTTTTTACAGAGAGGAAGGGAGAGAGGTAGAGGGAGAGTCAAAAACATCAATGAGAGAGAAACATCCATCAGTTGCCTCCCGCATGCCCCCCACTGGGGATGTGCCCGCAGCCAAGGTACATGCCCTTGACCGTAATTGAACCTGGAACCCTTGAGTCCGCAGGCCGGCGCTCTATCCACTGAGCCAAACTGGTCAGGGCCAGCTCCTTTGTTTTTAAAGTTCAAAAGGAAGTCCTCTCATTCATTCATTCAACAAATATTTATTAATTCTTAAGTAGAGATTATATTAGAAGTAAATATTTAAAGATAATTAAGTCCCAGGTCCTTCCCTCAAATTTCTCATATTCTGTGGCAGAGACAAGTACAAATGATGAAAACACAGTGCTATGGCAGGGGTATGACAAAGCAGTAAGGGATACAGAGGAGAGACCTGTTTTTTAGTCTCGTTTGGCCAATGCCTGCCTCATGGAGGAGGTCACATTTAAGCTGGTATTGATATTTTGACTGATAGCAAGGGTGAAAAGGCATTCAAGGTGGACAGAAAAGCATTATTAGTTGAGCCATATGATATTGCCATTTTTTAATGTCAAAAAAGGTTAAATGTGAGCAATTTCTTATGGTTCAACCGAATGCAAAGCCATGAAGATTTGAGAGAGCATAGGTTATTTGTAAAAGTGGATAGAAGATAGAAAGTAATTTCCAGCAGCTTAGGAAGGGCCAGAGTAAGAGGTTTGGGTTTTATTTTGTAAGTAATTGAGAATTGTAAGAGTTTTGACCAATAGATTTATATGTCAAGTTATGTATTTTATAAAGTGTGGACAATGTGTCAGAGAGAACAAGAGGCTGCTTGGAGGCTGTGGTATCAGTCCAGATAAGAGATTGATGAGGCTTCAAGCTAGTCAATGGCAGTGAAGTTGGTGAGAAAGGAAGAGAACATTGTAGGATGAAGAATTAGTAAGACTGTCAATCAACTTGACACAAGGATGAGTGAGGAGTCAGGAATGACAGCATTTTTAGGTTGAGTGAGAGAGTGGGTGGTATATATAAATAGACAAGGAAAAGAAGGTAGATTTTTAGACTTCTGGGAGCAATAGACAGTGAATTCAGTTTTGGACATTTGAATTTAAAAATAAGGGGATGGCATTCCGGAGAAATGTTAGGGCTGTTCATGGCTGCAGTTGTGAAAACCATGATAGAGATGAGATCACCTTAGATTAGCAGGTAGAGTCGGAAATAAGATGGGGCAGGAGAGAACCCTGAAATTATGCCAACATTAAGACGCAGACAGATAACAGGCCATAAAGAAGATAGAGAAGGAGCAGAAAAAATGAAAGGAGTGTGCATATGACTGAATTTTTCTGGAAGATTAAATAAAAATTTCAAGGATGGAGTAGTCAATAATTATGGTTTCTTGGAAAATTCATGTTTGGGGTTGTATTGAAAGTATTTTTTTTTTGGAGTGTTCTGTCTAGTAAAATGAAAACCGGTATTAAATATCACTGTGAGGTTTCAGACCTCAGATGTTAGAAATATGATTTTTTAAACTACAAACTCTTTCCAGCCCTAATGTTTTCTTAGTTGAGCTTTTACATGTGGGAGTATATTTAATAGTGGTTAATATATAGTTCAGGCTATATCAAAGTTCTAGTTTTCTGCTTCTCCTTGTGCTTTTCTAAACACACATTCAGAGATACATACTTCTAACTCACCCTTTATGGTGGGGAGTTGCCTATGCTTCACAGATGTTGATTAATTCATCTTGCCTCCCTCAGCCCTGAGTTTGGGATAGAAACAATAACATTGTGTTATAAGCTAAAGGTGAAGAGGTGGTAAGAAACTTACCAGGTATTAACTGTGGGTAGAACCTAAATTCACAGACTGTGATTCTCAAGACAATCTTAAAACTCAAGGAGATTGAAAAGAGACTACATTTTGAGTACCTTCACCTCTGTTTGCAGCATAATGAGGCAGAGAAAAAATGAGTAAGAGCTGTAATTTAACTACTTAAAATTAAAACTATTCTTCTAGGAAAACTCCTAGTAAACACAAACTGAGATGAAGCAATCATATTAATTTTCTGTCTAAAGTTAAGATCAAATTTAATAGATCAAAATTCTGAAAAGCTACCATTGGGCTCAACAGAAATGATAATCAAGAGTCAGGGTTGCTTCTTCGTTATTTGAAGTTTGGGAAGAGAGCCCTAGAAGTCCCAGTTGCCTTTCAAAAAACATGCATTAATTAAATTAAAGTAAAGTAAACTAAGTCCTTTGGGGCCCAGCATATTTCACTTTGACCCTCCTTAAGTCATTGGGTAGTATTTCAGCTATCGTTATTGCTGCTGTTGCAACCCCAGAGTCAAATAAATCTAAAGACAGACTGCTCCTCCTCACATTTTAGCACATTTACCCGATAACTAAAAATGAAGCAAAGGTAAAAGTATGCAAACCTTCCAGCTTTTAAGTAATAAACTAATTCTGAACTCATACAGTTTTTGTATCAGAGTATGAAAGATGATACCGACATGCTACCAGCATTACTTAGCATAAGACTAAAGGTAGTCCTAACTGTGACCCTTTGGGGACAGACTAATGGACGTGAAGTTTAGGTAGGTTCTTCAAGTGTATTATTAATGGGAGAGACAGAGAGAAAGAGACACATGGATCTGTTGAGTGGCTTTTTGGTAGCTGACAAATAATAGTTGTATTAGAAAGAAATTAAATGTTTTAAGGAAGGAAACAGTAAAGACAAAGATCGGATGTCCTTGGACTTTGCTCTAGTGTACAGCCTGTATTATTTGACTGTTAGAACCACTTAAACTATAAACTAGAAGTAGAGAAATTACGTCAATTTAATAACCATAATCCACCTTATTATCTCCTTTCACAAACTTATGAAATACTACTTTCATCATTGAATGTGTGTATTTGCTTTTAGATTTTCTTCAAACCCCAACTGATTTCAGTAAGCATTTTTATGCATGGCCTCTGTTTATTTTCCTTTCCTTATAACCATAAATAGTTTCTTTCTCTGGATTTTTCTCAATCTTGTTTCTGTGATTTATTCTCTTTTGCCATTTTCCTTCCCAACCACACCATAATACTTCTGACCTTCAGCAGGAGCCCTATTTCTCCCTCTCAGGGTTTCCTCCTTTAAATCTCTTCTCAGCGTATTTCTCTCTTGGTTTTCGTTTGCCTTCCTTTGTCACTTTTCTCTTCCCCTCCGTGTCCTTTACCCTGTCTTTGCCCGTTTTTATGCAGCTAACAAGAGCTAGAAACAACAGAGTTCACTAACTTGTCACACATATTGTTAATAACGGACAGTCTGCTTCTGGGAGGATTCAAGGCAAGCTCACTTTTGATATGCCTCTTGAGGATTAATACCAATAGTGGAGCAACCCTTCATGTCTATTACAGAAAAGATAGATGTCAGCTAATCACATGCGTGGCAGAAAACTGGAAAATAAGATCTTTGATCTCCATAAGCTCCCAGAAAATATATTTTTTGTCAGGTTGATGTAATAAAAAGAAAGGTGGAACGGAGTGCTCTGAAGACTGTGGGAAAGAGAAATATGATTTGGTGCTCAGACGGTATGAGTTTCCCCTTTCCCAGCTCTTTAAAACCATTAAAGAGAAATTCATTCACATCCATTCCAGCCCATGTGGTATCTTAGTTTGTTGTACACTCTCCATACTGTGACATTTGTCTTCCCAATATCCTGACCATCCAGGAAAACACCGTGCAGGGGGCTCTGGTAACACTGCTGGAGCGGAACTGGCCCTGGTTTCCTTCGCTCCTGTTTTGCCTCCATCCTGATTCAGCCCTCTTTTTCCTCATTCTCATCCTCTGCACTCACCACACACTTCATTCCAATTTTTTCTCCATCCTTCTGTCAAATAAATCTAACTAAAATGCTGCTTTTGATATATGATTCCTCTATTTAAGAACTTTTCCATAGAAAATGAGCTGACATTATAGTCAGGAGTTACCTAATTTGTAAAATGATGTGTTGGTAATAGCTTTTGTATCAACTTTACAGAATTGTTGTAATGATCCAAATAAGATGATAATATATGTCAACGTGTCATACCCTTAAAGTGTAAAATTCTGTACCTGTGGATCCCGATAGGCAAGTTCAAACCAAGGACTGCTCAGTCATTCCATTGAACCAGCTCTGCTTGTACTGCTATCTCCCTTTCAGCTCTATCTTTGGGTCACACTGACTATCTGTCAGTTCCCAGGTCAGTCCTGGTCTTGTCTGCCCCTGGACCTTTGCATTTGTTGGGTTTTGTGTCGCTGTTTTACCTGCAACTGAACTTTCTCCACCTCTCTATTTTTTCTTTCTCTTGGTTTATCAAGACATAATTGACATATAACATTAAAGATGTTTAAGATGAACATGTTAATTCGATACACATATATTGTGAAATGATTACCACTGTAGTATTAGTTAATCACATAGCTGCTATTTCTTATTGGTGGTGGGAACATTTAAGATCTAGTCTCTTAGCAACTTTGGAGTATATAGTACAATACTGTTGACTATAATCACTATGCTATGTATTAGGTCTTTAGCAGCTATTCAACTTCTAACTGAAAATTTATACCATTTTGCCAATATCTCCTCATTTTCCCCACCACCCAGTCCTTGGTTCATCCTATTCCATTTCCACAAATTTGATTTTTTAGATTCCACCTGTAAATGACATCATATAGTATTTGTCTTTCTCTATCTGACTCATTTCTCTTAGAATATGTCCTCAAGGTCTAATTATGTTATTGCAAATGGCAGGATTTCCTTCTTTCTGATGGCTGAATTATATTCATATACATATATACATATACACATATATACGTATATATCCCATCTTTTCCATTTATTCATTGACAGATCCTTAGGATGTCTTCATATCTTGGCTATTGTGAATAATGCTGCAAAGAACATGAGATGCAGATATCTTTTCCAGATCCTGTTTCATTTTCTTTGGATATATACCCAAAAGTAGGATTGCTGAGTCATATGGTAGCTCTATTTTTAATATTGTGAATTTGAATAAAAACAGTAGGGTATTCTCCACCTCTTTAGAGAGTCCTTCTCTATGTACCTAATCCTTATGATTCTCTTTCATAGTATTATATCTGTTTCCTTCCTAGCACTTACCACAATCTGTCATTTTTGCATTTGTTGATCATTACTTATTTATTTTCTATTTAACCACACTAAATTGTAAGCTCCATGAGAGTAGGCATATTATCTGCGTGATTCACCATTATATTTATAGAATGTATCACAGGCAGAAAATGGGTACAAATAATTATGCATATAAAAGAGTAATATGCAAATTGACCGAATGGCAGACAACCAGAATGATCGCTCAACCAGTTGCTCTGAGGTTCACTGACCACCTCCTGGTCCCTCTCTCTAGCCCACAGGCTCTGATCCCTTGATGGAAAACAGGGAACTGGGGGTGGGTGGTGGGGGGAGGGAGAGAGAGGGGCAGGGCCGGCTGCTGGCAGCCAGGGAAGATGGTCCTGATCACAGGCCAGGCCTAGGGACCGTACATGTGCATGAATTTCATGTGTCGGGCCTCTAGTTATGTAAATAAAATAATATTTTTTTCTTTTTTGTTGAATTTATTGGGATGACAGTGCTTAACAAAATTATATAGGTTTCAGGTGCACAATTCTACAACACATCATCTATATACTGTAGTGTGTGTTCACCACCCCAAGTCAGGTCTTCTTCCATCACTATTTATCCCCCTCATACCCTTCTCTATCTTCTCCCAGTCCGCTCCCCATGCCTGGAAATCACCACACTGTTAAAAAAAAAAAAAAAGAATTAGTTGATTTTTTTGGTTCCACAATGCTAATTTGAGTGCTTTATAATTTTTACCCAGTGAAGATTTTAGCCAACCTCTCTTCTTTTTGTCCCCATCAACTATATTTAATTTTTCACCTTTGCTTTTGTACTTCCTTTTGCTTAGAATGGAACTCTCTTCTCTGCCAATCTTCCCCATAATTCAAAACTTAAACCATCTCTTATAATTAAAGTCTCACTACTCCTATCATTAAACTCACACTGAGCTTTTCCCACTCTATCTAAACCCCTATTTTTACCTTTACATTTTAAATTGTTATTATTTCAATGTTAACTTTTTAGGTGCATTTTTCTTTTTTAATTATAAAATTAGAGTATTTGAGGGTTAAGATTATATTTTTTTCTGCTTTATTTCTCCTTCCCCCAACAGAAATTTTGTGAAATCATTAGGAGGAGAAACTTATATCTGGATAAGCCTTGGAAAATATGGGTTCTTCATGAACTTACATCTCAGAACAGCAGCAAAGGGCATAGTGGTGGGAATTGAGACTCATTATATATATTGCACTGAAGTGCTTGGTTATAAAAATAAAAAACTGAGGCCATTCTTAGATGAAATTATAAGATTGCCTGATGACTCCCAGACTTACTATTAAGATACTATTTTGAGTATCTTAGTTGAAATGAAAGAGACTTACTGGCACAGTTTGTGATATTGTTTATGTCTAGTGATTTTTAAAAAATTTATATTAACTTAAGAAAGATTTGTATTGCAATATTCAGCTTATGACAACTGCAATTGTATATATTTACAAAGAGTTTTTGTGCACCAGGCCCCTAGTATTTAATAATAAGAGTTGTAGAAAAAACACTTATTCTTTGCCATAATCAATTTGGGTTGACTAGAAATTATTAAAAAATTTCAAACTCCATTTTACTGAACAAGAAGGTCAAGAATTATTTAGTTGATTGACTATGAAATATAAAATTATTCAGATATAAGGTCTAACAACTTGTTTCTTTACTGTTGTTGATATTAGCTCTGAGATATGTTTCTCTGGGAAATTAATCTCAGTTCATCTTGAATTCTCTGAGAAGATACGATATTCTATTTTCCTACTTCAATCTTATAAAATGTTTAATCTACTCTAATAAAAGAGTAATATGGAAATTAACCGTCTCTCTGGGATGCCTAAGCCACACCCACCAGCCAATTAGAGTGGCTGTATGCAAATTAACCCAGCCAAGATGGAAGCCGGCAGCCACTGAGCTAGAGTAAACAGCAGGCTTCCATTGCAACTGCCTGCCTAGGCTAGCTGAGCCTCTGCTCACGGTAACAATGTTTCAATTATAGAAGCCATGGAGCTGAAACAAACAGGAGGCTTCCTTACCTGCCTAGGCCTCAGCTCAAAGCAACAATGCTTCAATTATAGAAGATAAATAAACCCCAGAAACCTGATTCCAGCCAGCCTTGCTGGGACCTTGGGTCAACGGGAGCTGTGAGCAACCTGAAAGCCTGAAAACGGCCCTCAGCCCTTCACCCAGGCTGCCCAGGCACCCCAGTACGGCCCCAAAACCTGAAGGGACTGTGGGAAGCCTGAAAATGGCTCTCAGCCCATCACCCAGACTTGCCACACCCCAATGGGGTGAGGATCCACACTGGGGGGCTTGGCCAGCCTGCAAACAGCCATCAGCCCCTCACCCAGGCTGGCCAGGCACACCAGCAGGTGGACATACTCTGAGGGGTCCCAGACTGCGAGAGAGCTGAGGCCAGGCTGAGGGACCTCCCGAGTGCACAAATTTTTGTGCACCAGGTCCCTAGTATTTAATAATAAGAGTTGTAGAAAAAAACACTTATTCTTTGCCATAGTCCATTTGGGTTGACTAGAAATTATTAGAATAGAAAAATCTTATTATTTCTCATGATTGTTTAAATGAATTTTAACTAATAGCAGCAGTGTATTCCATAATTTGTCTCCCTGAACATCCATTGCAAGCCAACTTCTCTCTTGTCTGCTCTATTATACAAGCTCTAAAGCCACACACTCAATTTTCCTAATTCTCTCCAGGCAGGGTGGCCACGAGACAGGAAGGACCTAGTACTTTTCTAAATAAAAAGACAAAGAGAATTAGGCCTTGACTACAGCAGTCAACTGGTGATATGAGGTACAAGCATAAAGATGAATATCTACAAGCCAAGGATGAGAGAGGGGGGCAGAAAGATGAAATGAATCAGATTCCTAAAGGCACCACTGACTGACACATCACACCAGCTCAGGACCACTAACTGCTGGGCTTCTTGTGGTATGAAGCAAATAAATTTCCCTTCCTTTCCCTTCCTTTCCTTTCCTTTCCTTCCCTTTCCTTTCCTTTCCTTCCCTTCCCTTCCCTTCCCTTCCCTGTGATTTTACCAGAGACAGCAATGTCCAGATGGCATGCTTAAGCTTCACAAAAAATTGAATTCCTAGACAAAACTTTTATCATATAGGGCCCTTCTCCCTCCAAAATTTGAAATTTGAAACACAGCACTGAATTTTAGCAGTATGGTTATGATGCATTAGCCTATCAGTTGGAAGTGTGTCTTCCTAATCATTCATGGGACATAGATTGCTTATGTCTGGAGCATGGAAGGATTTGTGCTGAATGCTGCCATAGAGGACTATGTGGTCTAGGTTAGAGGTCAGCAAACTTTTTCTATAAAGGCCCAGGTAGTAAACATTTTAGATTTTGTGGCCATATGGTTTGTATTGCAACTGCTCAAAAAGCTGTTGTAGCACAAAAGTAGCTACACACAATATATACATGAATGAGTGTGGCTATTTTCCAAAAATTCTTATTTATGGACACCAAAATTTGAATTTTGTATCATTCAAAAAATACTCTTCTTTTGTTTTCTTAAAATGTAAAATTCATTTTTAGCTCTCAAGCTGTACAAAAGCAGGCAGTAGGCCAGATTTGGCCCATGGGCTGTAATGTGCCACCTGCTTCCTTGCTTTCCCACTCCCCGGTGCCCCGCAAAGGGCCTGGGAAGCTGCCAAGCAGGCCAAGACCCCCCACCGCCTCTTTCCCGCTCCCCAATGCCCCTCAAAGGGCCTGGGCAGCCGCCAAACAGGTCGCCGCCTCTTTCCTGCTCCCCGTGCCCTGCAAAGGGCCTGGGGAGCCGCCAAGCAGGCCGCCAACCCTGCCACCTCTTTCCCACTCATGGGTCCTGGGTCCTGCGCTGTTCTGCCCTGCAGCCACTCTGTGCACTTGGGAGGTCCCTCAGCCCGGCCTGTGCCCTCTCACAGTCTGGGACCCCTCTGGGGATGTCCACCTCCTGGCGTGCCTGACCAGGCTGGGTGACGGGCTGATGGCTGTCTCCAGGCTGGCCAAGCCCCCCAGGAACGTCCCTCATCCCATTGGGTTGTGACCAGCGTGGGTGACGGGCTGATTGGTGCTTTCAGGCTTTAAGGCTGCCCACAGCTCCCATTGACCCAATGTCCCAGCAAGGCTGGCTGGACGCAGGTTCTGGGGTTTGTTTATCTTCTATAATTGATGCTGTTCCTTTAAGGCGGCCTATTAACTAACGAAGCCTCCTCTCTGCTTCACCTCGCTGCTGCCACTGCGTCTATAATGACACAATGTTACTTAGTGTTGAGGCCAGGCCTGCTGTTTCCTTCAGCTCCCAAGGATTCTATGATTGTTATTTTGTTGAAACATGTGTTTTGCTTGAGCGAGGATGAGCGGAGTGGGCCGCAGTTTCACTTTCACTCCTGCTGCAATGGAAGCTGCCGTTTACTCAGGTCCGTGAGTGGTGGCCTTCATGTTGGCTGGGCTAATTTGCATACCGTTGCTCTGATTGGCTGGTGGGCATGGCTTACCCTGTCCCAGAGAAATGGTTAATTTCAATATTACGCTTTTATTAGTTAAGATATATCAAGTGACCAAATGGCAGAACAACCAGAACGACCAGACCCAGTCAGGGACGGGGCAGGCCAGCCAACTGTCCATGGTCCCTCCCTCTCCAGCCCTGCCCCTGACTATCCCACCCCCACCCCAATCACTGAAGTGTGACCTTCAGTGATTCTAGGTAAGTAAATGCTCTCCAGCTTTCATAGACCAGGAACCTGAATGACGAGTGATCAGGAGGAAAACTGCTCAGGGTCTGGACCATCAGTCAGGTGTCCAGGAGAGGTGCCCAGCACAACCACCATCTTTCTGTGTTCCCTCTCCACTGCTTACTACCAAAGAGGGCAGCCACATCACACCACGGCCTCTCTTTAGAGGGTGTGTCAGCAGGGAACTAAACTGCATTACCTGTCTAGGGACAGGCTTAGAAATGGAAGCTGTAATGTCCCTGACACCAAAGCACCTTTGAAGCTTCAACTCATCTGAAAGCCAACAGCAAATGTGTATACACCCTGCAAAGATTTTTGACACTAATAACTCCCCCCGGCTGGCCCAACCCCGATGGGCCCCACCAGTGCATGAATTCATGCACCGGCCTCTAGTGCATAGAATTGGGGTCCTATTCTTACGGTAGTTTGGAAAAATAAATATAAAGTAGTAATGGTACTTCTGTAGTTTAACTTTGAAAATACTTTGATGTCAGAGTAGTTCAATCTGAATAAAGTTTTAATAGTTTCCTGATAAATTTGAGTGTGAGCAGCTTTTTAAAAATATATATATTTTATTAATTTTTCACAGAGAGGAAGAGAGAGGGATAGAGAGTTAGAAATATCAATGGGAGAGAAACATCGATCAGCTGCCTCCTGCACACCTCCAATTGGGAATGTGCCTGTAACCAAGATACATGCCCTTGACCGGAATCAAACCTGGGACCCTTGAGTCCACAGGCTGATGCTCTATCCACTGAGCCAAACCGGTTAGGGTGAGCAGATTTTTTAAAAAACAAAACAAAATGGACTTTGTTTTGGAGGGAGGGAGAGGAGGAGGCTTGGGGGCATATTTCTCTACAAGTTATCCTTTCTGGGATCCAGTGGAATGCAACCCATTTTTAGCTTGGAATGATGGTTCTTAGTGCTTGCTATGAAAGTAAAAACGAATCTGCCCAAGGAAATGGCACAGCAATGACAAGCCTCTAGCCAGAATATTTTTCAGAAAGATTTCAACCAGGTGCTGGTATCACTCAAGTTGCCTCAATAGCTGTCTTGAGAGACTTAAAAATTTATTTATTTATTTATTTATTTATTTATTAAATATATTTTATTGATTTTCCACAGAGAAGAAGGGAGAGGGATAGAGAGTCAGAAACATCGACGAGAGAGAAACATCGATCAGCTGCCTTCTGCACACCCCCCACTGGGCATATGCCCGCAACCAAGGCACATGCCCTTGACCGGAACCAAACCTGGAACCCTTCAGTCCGCAGGCCGAGGCTCTATCCACTGAGCCAAAAATTTAACCAAATTAAATCCTTGCTTTTTAAAAATAACTCATTTCTTGCTGAACACACATGGTTGTTATAGATGCCCTGAAATCAAAAGAAAGGAACAGTGATAAGATGCTACAAATTCTAAAAACTTGAATTAAGCTTCTGCTATGTTCCGAACTCACAAATGTGCCTAAGCTATCTTAACTAATAAAAGTGTAATATTAAAATTAACCGTTTCTTCGGGACACCTAAGCCACGCCCACCAGCCAGTCAGAGTGACTGTATGCAAATTAGCCTAGCCAAGATGGCGGAGGCCACAGCCCTGGTGTGCGGCTTCTCTGGGGCTGTGGCCTCTGCCATCTTGGGAGCCTCCGTCCTGGGAAGGCATCCCGTGCCCTGAGCCGGCCGATGCCTTCCCAGGCGGAAGCCTCCGGAGGCGGGACCAGCCGGCCGGGCCCCAGAGGCTCCCTCCTGGGAGGCCATCCGGTGGCCACCGACACCCCATCGCCTAGCAGGCAGAAGCCTCGGGGCAGGACTAGCCGGCTGGCCCTGGGAGGCCATCGGGTGGCCAGGGGCACAGGCACAGAGGCCTGAAACCTCCCTGCATGTGCCACAGCCAGCCAATCGCTTCCCAGGTGGATGGCCTGGAGGGTCAGTGGGAGCTGTGGCCAGGCTGAAAACTGCCCTCAGCCCCTCATTCAGGCTTGCCACACCCCCTCGGGTGAGGATCCCCACTCGGGGACTTGGCCAGCGTGCAAACAGACATTGGCCCCTCACCCAGGCTGGCCAGGCACACCAGCAGGTGGACATGCCCAGAGGAGTCCCAGACTGTGAGAGGGCACAGGCCGGGCTGAGGAACTCCCCCCCACCCCCAGTGCACAAATTTTTGTGCACCGGGCCCCTAGTATTTTATATTTTGTTCAAATTCAATTTTCTAAGTTTTTTTTTCTGGAAGAAATATGTCTGTAGAAAGGGAGAGAAACAGATAAATTAATAGAGAAAATGGCAGGTAATTGTTATTTGAAGAACACACACACACACACACACACACCTATTTTTAAAAGGAAATTTTAAAAATAACAAAAGGAATGAAATCATAAGAACAAATTAAAAAAATACGGATGTCTATCTAGGAAACTTGCCTGCTTTTTGAGACTCTTGAATTTTTTAATTTATAATTTCACTCTGTTCAACATCTTTCTTTGCTTAAATAAAATAAAATAAGCTAGTCTGACCTTGGGGTATGGTCTGCTATTTTTCTAAAGCATTGTACCAGAAGAGGAAAGCAAACTTGAATATATTATCCTCCCAGGTCCTGGAATAGAATCTCAAACACCTCAAGGTGTGAATTATTGAGAGATGCTGTTCCACTGTTGTGAGAGACTGCTGGGAGGAACGAGTGCATGGGCACCCAGTCCCTGGTGCTGCAGTGCATCCTTGGTACCAGAAAGAAATAGAAATGTAGTGTAAAACCCCAGGTGGAGCCATTACTTCAACTGATGCCCATTCCTCAGTGCCAGTAGCTGGGGAGTATGGGTTTTACTTTTCAAAAATTTCCTTCAGAGCTCTGCTGCTTTCCTTGTGTTCTGTCTTTTGAAGTTGGCAGTTTCTTTTATTTACCTCCCTAGTATATATGTTTATTTCTCCCTGTGCTTAATTCATAACATTACACATATATAATGGTATGCTACTCTGTAACCCTAGGTCATTATAAGTATGCATTACAGTATATATTACATATCATGTAAGTATACAGATATCGGCATCTAGCTATATATCCTGGCTGGTGCTTCCGATCTCCTCCCTCTCTCCCTCTTCCTGGGAGTTATGATTACAAGGAAGGGCTTTGACAACTTGAAGTCTCCTAATTAAAGCACTGACGTGTTCCAGTTTTCTCTCCTTTAGTCCCTCACCTGCAGGCATTTCTTATTAAGTGTCATGCTATTGAACAACTGCGCTGACAGAATGAGAACCTCATCTAAGTAGGATGCATCAGAACACATTTGAACAGTAAGAGATACTCTTCTCATCCCCATGCAGATGTTTGCTTCCTTTTCCTTTCTATTGAATTTATCGGAGTTACACTACTTAACAAAATTATTCAAGTTTCAGGTGCACTAGTCTACAACACGTCGTTGGTATACTGTATTGTGTGTTCACCACCCCAAGTCAAGTCTCGTCCATCACCATTTATCCCCCCTATATCCTCTTCCACCTCCCACCACCTCCCTTCCCCTGACCATCACTTGTGTTGTCTTAGTCCATGATTTTTTCTCTTTTGCTTTGTTCCTCCAACAACCCTTCATTCTAGATTCACCCAACAGCTGTCAGCCTGCTATGTGTGGGTCTGTCTCTGTTGTGCATGTTAGTTCATTTTGTTCATTAGATTCCACATATGAATGAAATCATTTAGTACTTGTCTTTCTCTTATTGGCTTATTCCACTTAGCCCAATGCTCTCCAGATCCATTCATGCTGTACCAAAGGGTAAGCTTTATTTTTTAATGGCAGGGTAGTATTCTATTGTGTAATAGTGTATTCTATTGTGTAGTAGTATTTCACAGTTTTTTTATTCACTCCTCTACTTGGGCTACTTCCAAATCTTGGCTTATGAATATAACTGAGATTTTTACTTTCACCAGTTGTTAACTGAAGAAAACCAGTATTCTGTTTTCTTCTCCTTTTATTCTTCTTCTTATAATTTTAAAATCCAAATAAAATTTAAAATCCTTGGGTTGGATTTAAACAAATGATAGTTTGTGTCATGGGTAACTTTCTGTATTGTGAAGTAGGAGGGATGTGTATGGAGTTTTAGATATGTCTAATTTGAATCTTTAAAGAAAACTGTATTCATATTAACATAAAGACTAAGTGAAAAAGGTTTGGCATTAGAGACCCAGATATTTGCCTGCCTCTAGCTACTTCTCCCTTAGGTAAGTCAATTCACATTTCTACCACAAACAACCTGATGGTATTCTTAGAAAATTTATAATGAAAGCAGTAAATGTATACAGGGCTTTATCAATGTAAGCTATTACTACATATGTAATTGCACAATTATTACTCATTATTATTACTGCAGCCACCTCTACAAACAGTGTGTAGCTTCCACCTATCTGTGCTAAATGATTAGAGCATATCCATTTGCCCTGAAGATTAAGTTTCCGCTATGAAAATTCTCATGGGCAACTTTTAATCCTGTCAAATAGGTTGATTTTTTTTTTTTTTTTTTTGCGAATAGATTTTTCATTAAGTTTCAAATAGAGAATGGTTGTATTATTTTTCACTTTCAAGGTATAGTTTTTACCTTCCAGACCACTCAGAAGCTGAACAAGCTATAATATTGGGAATAGGAAATACTTTAGTTGAAAATTTTGACTATTCCTGCTGGAAGTTGGCTTGACTTGTGATCTCTAGCAAATCACTGCATCTCTGAGCCACATGTTCTCTAAACCTAATTTGATGATATCTAGCCTATAGGATAGCTGGGAAAATTATAGTTTAGATCATTAGAAAGTTACAACTCTACTTCACTTAGAAAGTTTATGTAGCTAGTCCTTTATTTAATTAATACTACCTTTAAAATGTGTCTATAGAAAGACAATAAAGAGAGGAATGGAAATAGTTGATTTTTAATATATGTATCATGTGTTGGGGAGGCATGAAGATGAAAATCATAAAATTAAATAGTGTAAATTACAATTGCAAATAAAAACATTATTACTCTGTGTTGGTGTATTCTCATCCCTAAAATTTTTTACAAATAAAAACCAAGAAAGAATAAATACTAAGAATCTGGGGAAGTTTCTTTCATCATGGAATTATGACCCCTTTCTTGCTGCTATAGTCTTTAATTGCAGAAACACATGTGATCCACCTTTCAGAATTATTGGATATCAAATGGCATATCATTATATTTTGTACAGTAAATAAGAAGTCATCTTGGACCCTTTTTAATTTTAATTTCTTTTTTGTCTTTAGGGGTTGTACAGATGTTCTGTGCTGCATGGTCTTCATACTGTTCATTACTGGCTACATTTTTTTAGGACTTATAGGTGAGTAAATACAGGTATAAAAGATATTAAACATTTGTTAATCGAATAACTAAGTGTCACACTTAACATTAAATCAATTTTTTTCCCCGAGGCATCTTATTATTGATTGTTGTCTTTTCACCAGGACTCACTGGGTAGCAGATGTAATGAAAAATAAACACAAAGTAGTTTATTACAAGGAAAACCAAAATTAGTTAAGTAAATCCTATATAATAAAAATCTAGTATGCAAATTGTCCCCTCAACCTGGAATTGTCCAGGAGATTGACCAGGGGGCTGGAGGAAGTGAGGGAGGCCCCAGCAGGTGGTGGCAGCTGCTAGGGGCACTACCAGTGCACAAATTTCATGCACTGGGTCTCTAGTACAATTACAAAGAAGGAAAGAAAAGCTTATAGTTTCTTTTTAATCATTTTTACTTTTGAAATTCTATTAAGCAGCTAATTATGTTCATGTTGCTATTTACTAATAAGAACTAGGGCCTAGATAGTTTAGGTAATATATAAACTTTTGTATAAGAAAATTTAAAAAATGGGGCAATTTTTAAGGATTTCCAAAATATAAGAGAATATGCATAGGTTATATGCAAATACTACCCCATTTTATATATGGCACTTGAGCATCAATGAATTTTGGTAAGCATAGGGGTCCTGCAAGCAATCCCCCATGGATATGAAGAGAAGACTGTGTATTATGATAATAGTAATAAAAAGGGGAGTTTGAAATGTAAAAAGAAATTGATAAAAATATTTAATGTAATTTCAGTCTTCTTTCAAAGAGGGTTGTTTTGTGATATGATGAAATCTAAAGGCCATCCATGTAGGGGAATAAAAAAGAAAAAAAGAAAACAAACCAATTTTATCTGATAATGCATAATATATAAGAAGCCTTATTATCTTTGTCTACCAGAAAGAGATATCCTGTTATTTATTATTAGGTTAAAAATTTTTCTACAAAAGTGAAAATAAAGAGGAAAAATACAGAGATTCTTTATTTGGATTTCTAAAACACTACCAAAGGGACTGGTATGAATATTTTCTGTAAAAAGGTTTTGCAATTGCCTGGGAATTTATCACATTTCCTCCCAGAGACTCTTAAGTACTGTCCTGTATACGTTGACCTAGGAAACTGTAACATATGATTAATAGTATGGGAGCTATAAAAGTCAGATAACAGCTTCTAGTATCACTGAGTGCCTGGACTTAAAGTGGGATATATGAGCAGAAAGAAGGCGGGGCCTGCCTAGGGAACAATGGAGAGTACTCTTTCCTGCTCTTCAGTTTTATCTTCCAATAAGAGACATTTTTGAGAAAAGCAATTGAAAGTAATTTCCAGAAGATCATCTTGGTCATACCATGCAAACACTACTTAGATTTGGAGAATTCAAAAGTAAGGCAGGAAGATAAGGAGAGAAAGAAGACCAAAGGAGCATAAATCACAAAACTAACATACTCTAAGCCTTAGAAGATTTCTTTGGTATTTCTTTAACTATTTTAAAGTCTAAACATCTAAAGTCTAATGTAGTTGTAACGTAATACACCATCCATAAATTAAATGTCATAATAAAATTAATTTTCTTACTCTACAACTGAAAGATGTTGGCTTCTTTAACTTCGGGGCACATCTTGTTTGTATAACTTTTTTTTTTTGTTTTTACTTTTTGTCATAGAATTGAAATTCGATGCATAAAAGATTTGAAGTCAAGCAGATGTAGGGTTTCCTTCATTTATTTGGTAGAATTGGGCCAGTGTCTTAACCTCAGTTTTCTTATCTGTAAAATGTAGAAACACTATGTACTTTGCAGGGCTGTTGTGAGAAGGAAATGAAATAATATTCAGTTACATCAGTAATGTTACATAACAGTACTAGACAGTAGTTCATTTGCTACTGTGCAGTTCTGAATTTTAATAAATTGCATTAAAATGTAATTTACTCTATTATTTCTATATAGCAACCCATAATTTTGGTTATTATAGTTTGAATGCATATGGGGACTTCATAAGGATCTTATACTGTGCTCAGAATCTTTTTATTAGGAGGCCGTATGGCTCTCTTCCATATCTCAGAGACACTCTGTTATAATCCACAGAAAAATTCCTTTCGTCATTACCTGGAGCTGGGAAAGCCACTGCCACTCCCTGTCCTGTGGAGACAGGAGTGGGACGCACTGGGGGTGCTACCATTATTCCCCCCTGGAGCGAGATAAGAAATTCACCTTTTTCTTGAAGAACTCCATATCAGTTTGTAAATGCCTTAATCCACATGAAATTAGAGGATAAATGTTCCTCATGCAAAACTGGATTAATTTAGTGATTCTCCCAATTAATCCTGAGGCCGCTGATCAAAATGAATGGCTCACCAAATTTACTAAATATATATATCATCTTTACTTGAATCATAATAACTTTACTAGTTTTTTCTAAGATAAATTTAACTCTGGTTATATCTAATATTGGGCTGAAAGAAGAATGAAGGAAAAACAATTGGAGAGTTACCAGAAATATGAAGAATTTTTTCACATAAAGACACATGTATCTTTTCCTGAGGAAAGAGGATGCTAAGGCAGTGTCACTGATAGTATAGTAGTTTGGCATCTTTAGCCATTTTGTTGCATCAGGACCTTTTTTAGGCCTGTCTTTCATCCAGGTTTTGCAATTGGAGATCTGTGTTTCTCACAAATTCTGCTGCAGAAAAACTGATTTTTGCCCTTATGTGGAATATGGCCAGCTAGCATGCAACAAAGGCACTTGACATTTGACTGATGAAAAGCAGAACCTCTATTCAAGTGGGGAAGTGGAGTGTGAGTAGAAGGTAATCAAATCTCCCTGAAAGATCAACTAACATTTATGATAATAGCCCTCTTTTGTCCTACTTCACTGATGGTTGCTATTCAATTATTTGCTAACTAGAAAAAAAGAATAGTAATATTTCTTATGCAAATTGTTCCTTGCTATCCTTGTGCTAACATTATATATGCAATAATAGCACAATTTTAACAGTCAATAATTTTTTTTCTTTTCAAATAGATTTCCAATTGAATGACTTATTTCCTTATTGCATTTAATTAGGGAGCACTTGGAGTTAGGGTCTAAAGTTTGTTTTGTTTTGTTTTAAATTTTTCCTAGGAATAATTATTGCTATTAGTTGAGACAATAGAAAGTTAACCAAAAAAAGTAAATTAAAGCAAACTAGATTAGCACTCTGTCATCATGCCAAGAGCAGCCCAAGCCACATGGAGAAGCCACCTGTAGGGGTCTTGGTCAGCAGGCTCACTGAGCTCCAAGGGATAATTACTATCAGCCCCGTAGGGCTTATGGATGGTTGAAGCCCCAGTCAACATCTGACTGCACGAGAGACCCCAGGGGCCCAGCTGAGGCTTCCCCAAATGCGCAACTCCCCAAATCACAAGCAAAATGAAATTGTTGATTGGGTGTGATGGGTGCAGCAAGAATAGATAAACAGACTGACATTTAGTACCTGTGTAATAAGACCTCAAACATGGGTATGGTTTTGAAACCAGGTTCAGAAGCCAAATGGATTGTGAGGAGACTGTCGTGAGAGTTTAAAGGAAAGTGAGGAAAACACAACTGGAAACAGAAGGGAAGGGAGCCGTATATACCGGAGAAGTATTTGGCACACTGTTGCCCATGGCAATATGGGAAATAGGAAATGTGCCCAGTGGGTTCAGTGATCTCTCTAAATAGATCATTCTTAGGAGAGGAACCAACCCGTAGGAGCTGCATCTACACCTAGACCTGACTTAGGTGCGGTGATGAGATCCAGACCTTGAGCCTGGCTCCCCTGAGCTCCCAGGCATAATACTTTTATTGGAACAATTTTTAAATTGTTCCAATCAAATTCATGAAAAAAATTATTATATTTATAGGTAATGAGCTCTAGTGTTAAATGTCCTTTTGCTTTCTTTACAAGCATATAATTGTTTTCAAATTAAAATACATATTTACCCTTATTTTTGGTGTAGAAGTCTTCATTTTAAAAAGCAAGCACTTCGTTTTGACTGGTTTTTGAACATATTTCTTTGTGTGGAGTGTCATTTTTACTCTTGTATTTTGCTGAATACATGAATTCTTGATGATTTCAAGTGGAATATTGCTAGCATGAGGGTGACTGATTTGTGCTCAAGGACACGACCCCAAACTCACCATTGGGTGGAAGAGGCCACCTGTGAAATGATAAACAACATTTCTTATCCAGGGTTGCTTCCAAAAATGCTCCCACAGCATCAGTGTCATCAGCACAGATTTCCAAATTCGGTATCATGTGTCCTATTATCTGCTTCATTGCATTTGTAAATTGCTTGTGTTAAAAAGCCATAAGCACAATTTGGCGGGCCTGTTTCTCACATATTAAAACAGTTAAAATGTACCTTTAAGGGATACAAAATAATGATTTGAAAGCCAACATTCCCGGACGAACAAGTGGTTTGGGAATGCTTTAGCTGCCCCAAACAGATTTGCAGTTAATTTTTAAGTGTCAGTGCAAGCAGTTGGCCTACTCCCTCCCATTTTCTCCTCGACAGAGGGCTCTTTAACTGCTGCCACTCTGACTCAACCTCAGAGCACAACCGGAACATGCTTCGCAAATGTTTGAAAGTGAAAGATGATTCCAGATAATTATACTTGCCCCTGGCTCTTGAGTAACATACATTTCCTTAGTATGAGCGAAAGGACAATTTGCCTGATGAAGTTTTTACCCATCTCTCACCAATCTTTTCTTATCTGCAATGAATTACCCAAATAGGAGTGTTTTACAAATAATTTATCTCCTCTCTCTCTCTCTCTCTCTCTCTCTCTCTCTCTCTCTCTCTCACACACACACACACACACACCCTCTTCACTTAAAGTGGTCTTTTAAAGTTATTCTTAAAATTCTTAAAACTTAGAAAGTTAAGGGCATAAGATGATCGTTCAGTACTGATTGGTACTGACTGCGTAACTTTGTCACTTGGTTTATTCACCAATAACCAGGCAGTTTCATTCTAAAGGCTGTGCTCATACCACCATGCAACCCTGCCTTGTATTTACTAAAGAAGATACATGGGGATTCTTTAAATAATGAAGGTCACTGAGAGGGAGGGGCTGACCAGAACTCCATGATATGCTGGGGTTCTGGTCAGCCGCAGCATCTCATGTGCTAATGCTTTTTTCTTCCTCCTTTCACCCCCTTTTCCCCAATTTCACAGAGTTGGCTTAAAACAGCAAGTGTCAGAAAACAGCACTTGTGAAATAAGTGAAAAGCAGGTTTTCTTTCTTCCTTTTTTTTTTTTTTCCAAGAGAAAGAGAGAGAGAGCATAACACGAATCAGTTGCCATTCCGCATGCCCCCTACTGGGATTGAGCCCCCCGTAACCCTGTTATGTGACCTGACTGGGAATCGAACCGCCAACCTTTTGGCGCATGGGAGGATGCCCCACCACCTGAGCCACACCAGCCAGGACAAAAGCAGGTGTTCTTTTGCAGGCAAAAATCACAATCTGATAGCTGCCGTTTGTATGTGTCACTGTTTACATTCAGTGATTACTTGCAAAATTAGCTTCTATTATGTACCCGCTAAAGGGAGAAACACATTCTTTATGATAATCCACAACTAGTAATACAGGTTTGGTTTTTCCTCAGTTAGTGCTTATATTATAGAGTAAATGAAATTATGTCAGATAGTATCTCCTCTGGGCTTTTTCTGTCCAGGAAGGTCTCAAAGGATTTCATGGATCCTTTGAAGAAGGTGTGTTCACTATAATAGATATTACTAATGAATATTACGTGTAACATTTTCAGATATAAGAAATTACATCTATTTTTTTTTTTTTTTGGAATGATGAGAGCTCTTCCTGCAAGCAAGGGGGTGTTGACACTTCTGGAGCTACCATACAATTAAGCAAATAAACACTGAGATGAGTGACAGAGGGTGTGTGATGACCTTGAGTTTTTCAAGGATAATTTGAATAGGAGAAGGTCCTACCTGAACAAAACCTTTTTTTGTGGATTGCAGGGCTGGCACTGACAACAACATTATGCTAAAACAACCTTCCTGTAGTTCATTATAGAAAGTAACCTAAGATACTGCCTCTTTGTGCACCAGCCTGTGTATGCACCAGGTTTCTTATCTGTCCCCAGCACCCAGCATCCCCACCCCCCACAAAGCTTTTGTCCATGTGTCATTCTCATGGAAGCTTCTTTGTGCCTCCATTCATTTTCCTGCATTACTTCTTCAGGAACATCATCCCTGACCTCCTTCACTTGGTCATTTGCCTCTAAGAATTTTTGTACCATGTATTGATCCTTATAATGCTTGTCAGAATTATAATTTCACAGTTGTTTGTGCAATTAACTCATTAAGATTAATTTCCCCTAAAAGATGAGGCTCTGGGAGAGCAAAGACCGTTAAATACCCACACCTAGCAAGATCCTGACATATAGTAGGCACTCAAACAATATTTGTAGAATGAATGTAGAATGAATACATTTCTGTTCTTACTATTTCCAATTACTTCTTAGCTTCTAAAAAAAAAAACCCTATCCTGTAATGTGAATAAAAACCTTGAACAGGTTGTTAATAGTAATAGACTAATATCTAATTAGAATAGCTGGAAAAAGAAGTATATCAAAGTAATCAGCATGGAGTCAGTCTTACTAATAAAACAACAAAGATGTAAAAAGCCTAATTTAGTTTCTTGGTTTATCTGATTGTCCATTTCTTTTTAATTTTATGTGTGGTTTTTATAAATTTGTTTAAAAAATGCTTTGTCCCATCTTTTGCCTCCTACTCTGACCCCTTCTATTTCATAGACACCAAAATTTAGAATGCACATCTTTCTACTGTTTTTTTTTTTTTTCTGTCCCCTCTGGTAGTAAATTCTGACAAAAGAGAACCTGAAAACCTTATTATCTCTTGTTACTTTTTGTTTGTTTGTTTGTGTGCTTTTAATAAAGTCCTGTATGTCTTGCTAAATACATCTAATGTGCTACCCTTGTAAAGTCTGGTCACTTGTTCAGAATGTAGGCTGGCATTTTTCATTACCTTCCCCCTGTCTCACTCTATGCCCCTCTTTACCCTGCTCTGTCTCCTGACAAACTGGCATAGAATTTATAAGGATTACACCGACAGGTCCTCTTGTCCTGTGGCTTCTAGTTTGGTTTGGTCGGTGAGAGGCACCAACAATAAGTTGGCGGGTAGGAGAAAGAGTTTGTGGAATTCATTCCTCTGGCTCTCTTGCTGGGATGTCTTTCTACCTAAGGCCCCAACCCCTCAGTCAGTCAGCTCTTTCTATTTGACTTCTCTCTGGACACAGATAACTCCTTCCTCCCTGAGCCTGAAAATGGCACCCTACTGTTGCCAGCCTCTGCACCAACTCTTCTTTGTTTCTCAAAACTCTACCCATCTTGCTGTAAATACTTCCTTATAAAACTCTCTTTAATTATTCTGTGTGAGTACAACATGTGTGTCCTGCTATGACCCAGTTATATATGGAAAATAGTAACCCCACCATGAAAGCCATTGCTTCCTAAGGAGTGCATTAATCAGATATGGGATCCTACAGCTCCATAGGCTGGCTGCTTCGAAGTGATTGGGTTCAGTGGGACCCCCTACTGCTGACAGTGTGTCACATAAGCAATGATAGGGGCTAGGCCAGCTTTTGTGAGTAAATGTCCATTTAACAAAACTCAATCATAACCTTCATCCCTGTTGTCATTACTTTTTCACAAAATCATTGAACAAGTACTTTTCCGTCTGATTAGTAAAAGATGCCTCTACAGAAGGATCTTTACTAAGCAGCTAAATAGACGTGAATATTTTCATATTGTGGGTCCATTTTGAGATTGATCCTTCTAGGTATTTATCAAACTCCCTTGCCATTCATTGTCTAATATTTTTTATTTTCAGTCTATGATATTTTGGCCAAACAATTGGCCTCATTCTATGGATAGGTCACAGACAGGTCATTTTTTCTCCTAGTAAAAGTAGGTAACTAGAGAAATGTCCCCAGAGCTGTACCAACAGATATTCCTAAGACACCTATAAATCTGGTTTAATTTTATTCCTTCCCAGTCAACTGATCATAGCGACCTTTCCATGCACCATAGGTATGTGCTAAAGCAGTGCCTCAGGAGTCAATATTATTGTGAGCAATTTTTGAATGAAATTTTCTTGTGCCTTTATGACCTTCACAAGCACTGAATGAATATACTATTCAACTTCCCAATACTGTTGTGCCACTGGGCATGGCAAACTTTAGGATTGACTGATCAGATAACATCCAGTTCATCCTGGGCTTCTTATGTCATTGAGTGATCATTCAGGGTCCAGGAGCTACTTCACAAAATAATTTATTTGCTGAAAGAACATGAATTTTCTCCAAAACCCTAGGGACCTCCAACTGTGATTCCCTAAGAGGCATTTACCACAGGCCCCATACAGCATCCTGCTCTCTGATAGAGATTTTAAGCACCATTGAGTCCATTCTGCCATATAGAGCTGGTGGCAGAACTGCTTGTACAGTTTTATCTGAAAAGCATTTTATTTCTCTGGGTCCTACTCAAATCTGGGAGGCAATAGTGTTGTTCTTCTCTCTTAATAACAGCAGATGCAAGGTGCAGAACTTACCATTTACTTGGGAGGAGATATCACAGCTGGGCTCCTCGGGTCTTCATTGGAAGACTGCTGTATTTTCATGAGATATATTTTTCATCCATGGCATAAATACATGTTTTTCTAAGGTATCAAGATTACATGCTATTTAATACTCTCCAGATCTTATCTGCATCAATGTGAAGAATCTCTGTGGTGTCCTATGGAGTAAGTATATTATCAAACTTTACAGACTAAATTGTGGCAATGAGCTAGGAAGTCATACAATGTTGAGGGAAGACAGTGACGATGCAGTACTCTCCCTGCCAGGTGAAAGCAGGTGCCCCTGGTATATTCTATTTATTGGGAATGACAAAACTTTTGTAAGAAAAACTGCTGCATCCAAGGTGGTAGAGGCTGCTTTTATTTGTTTTAGTAGAGAGACTGTAACTTAAGAAGCATGTAAAATTAAGGTCATGGCTTGGTTGAGTTTAAGAGAATGTGATATCATTCTTCAGAAACCATCTTCCCTCTGCACTGACCAATGAACATGGTAATAATTCCCTTAGGAAGAATGTGTTAATTATGAAACAATTATTACACTAAATATGAATGTTTTTCTCTACATCCCCAGAGTCTTTGTGTGTCTATCATAGATAAGGCCTAATGAATGAATGACTCAATGAATAGGAAGATGATGATAATTCAGTATGAGTGATGAGGAGCTTGACCATATTCTAGACTGACACTTTAGGATAACACTCTCATGTTAACTTTCTTTTAAGAATTAAAGTAAATAGATATTAGATACTGTATTAATTAATTGGGTCCTAAGGAGTAGTTTAAATGTTATGATACTGTTGATCACCTTATTTGTGGAGAAATATTCTAGAGCAGATCTGTCTAGGAGAAACATAATGTGCATCACATGTAAGTTGAATTTCTAGTAGCTCTATGTAAGGAAATGTTTTAAATATAATTTTAATAATATATTTTATTAACCACAACTAAATATTATTTTAAATGTAATCAGTACAAATTATTGATATTTACATTTATTTTTTGTTCACACACTTAAAAATCTGATGTGCACTTTGGAGTTAAAACAGATCTCAGTACAGATGAGCCACACATCAGTGCTCAATAGACACAGGTGGCTGGTAGCTATCTTATTGGACAGCACAATTCTAGAAGTTCCATGAATAGAAAAATTCCAAGAAAAGGAGTAAAATGCGAGAGGTCCCTTAGTTTATTAATGGACACGATAACTGTTGCTGCACATCTCTTTTTTCCTTTTTTTTTCTGTCATATTCTTCCAGTAGAGGTGGGTGAGATATACACTTGGCAGAGCAGATAAAGGAAACAAAATACCCTTGACTGAGGTGACTTGGTTGTACTGGCCCTTGCAGCTCAAAAGCAGACCATCTGCAGCACGACTTCTGTGCCAGAGGCTGCATGGAGAGGTGTAGCAGCAGCTATTACACACAGCCACCTGCTACATTTCCAAACCACAAAATCAACAAAGAGCATTCCTCCCTTGACACTTCTATCTTTGCCCGAGGCATCATATCCTTCCCAATCACTCTCCTTCCACAGCCAAGTACAAAGCTCTTTTCAAATGACAGAGGCTCCAAAAGTACCTGTGTCATCTCCTTTCCTACCATCTGTACCCAAAATACTGCTGACCCCCCACATAGCTGCTCTCCTTATTGTCCCACTGTGAACAAGCTTTTTCCTAGTCCATCCTTTAGCAGCAGCATTACAGCTACTAGAGTCTAGTGGTTAAAGCATGGGCCTGGGAGAGCAGCACACCTAACTTCAAGCTCTGTATATGCCTCTTGAAAGCTGTGTGATCTTGAGAAGTAAATAAAACTTTGAACTACAGTTGCCTATAAAGTTAGTTATCTACTTCATAGGATTATTGTGAGACTATTATAGAGTTACTGTGAGACTCAACTGAGACAATGGGTACAATGCATTTAGCATAGTATCTGGCACATGGTGAGCAATTAATTAATTAATTAGAAACTCGCATTTTTAGACTATTTCCTCAATCCAGCATTCTTCCCTACTCCTGGCCACCTGTCTAAATCCTGGTCATTTTTCAGTATTTCTCGGGTTCCACTTCTTCTCTAAGCCTTCTACAAATTTGATTCTTTCCTTTTAATGTGTTTCTTGAGAATTCTGACATAAACAATGCTGGGATTAACCTCTAGTACAGGATACATACCTGTCATGTCAAATTCTTTGATTGATTGACAACAAAAATAATATCCTATCTAATAAAAAAGCAATATGAAAATTAACCATCACACCTTCACTCCATCACTCCGTCAAGAAGATGGCTGTGGCCATGAACAGGAGGCTTGCATTGCCCCTGGCGATGGAGGAAGCCAAGCTTCCCATGCCCTGGCCATCCCTGAGCTCCACTCAAGGTTACAAAGTTTCAATTATAGAAGATAAATAAATCCCACATACCTGCTTCCAGCCCATGGGCGTAGCCAGCCTGAAAATGGCCATCAACCCCTCACCCAGGCTGGCCAGGCACTCCAGCAGGATCCCCCCCCCCCAACCCTGAAGGGACTGTGGCCAGCCTGCAAACGGCCATCAACCCCTTACCCATGCTAGCAAGGCACCCCAGCCGGACCCCCCACCCTGAAGGGGCTGTGGCCAACCTGCAAACAGCCATCAGCCCCTCACTCAGGGTGGCCAAACATCCCAGCAGGACCCCCAACTCTGATCTGGGACACCCTTCAGGGCAAACCAGCTGGCCCCCACCCATGCACCAGCCTCTATCCTATATAATAAATGGGTAATATGCAAATGGATCCTAATAGCAGAAGGACTAGGAATGACTGGTCATTATGACACACTGACCACCAGGAGGCAGAGGCTTAATGCAGGAGCTGCCCCTGGTGGTCAGTGCACTCCCACAGGGGTAGCTCTGCTCAGCCATAAGCCAGGGTGAAGGCTGCCAGATGGTGGGAGCCTCTCCCATCTCCTCAGCAGCGCTAAGGATGTCAGATTGAAGCTTAGACCCGCTTCTTGCTGGCAAGTGGACATCCTCTAAGGGCTCCTGGCCTGCCAGAGGGATGTCTGACTACCAGCTTAGGCCCGATCCTCTGGAGAGTGGGCCTAAGCCAGCAGGTGGACATCCCCTGAGGGGTCCCAGACTGTGAGAGGGCACAGGCCAAGCTGAAGGACGCCCCCCCCCCAGTTGCATAAATTTTTGTGCACTGGGCCTCTAGTACACACACACACACACACACACACACATACACACACAGTATATATGTAGTAGTTGCTGCCGATGCCCCACTCCTCCTCCCCTTGGCCCTTCTGAGCTGGCTTGCAGTTCTGGCAGTTTTACCATGCCCACTGGTTCCTTGGAAGGTCCCCAACAGGCGGAAGTCAGTGCTGCCCACAACAGTATCCCACTTGTTAGTGTGCCCTTTACTGCTTTGCTTCCTTCCCTGGATCACTTTCTTCACTGCCACTTAAGGTTTTTGGAATTGCTTTTCAAATTAACTATTTGCATCAAAGTCCTCGTCTCAGTGTTTGGTTTTGGTGAAACCCAGATAAGACAGGAACTAACATGACCAACTTAACATTCTGTCAGGCATTCTGTTTTCACCATCTTTCATATTCTCCACATTCTTATGAAGCTGGGTATTCTTATACCCATTTTATAGTTATAAATTAGAAAACCAAGACTCAAAACAATTAAGTGACTTGTTCAGAGTCATAAATATATTAAGTAGCATACCTAGCAATCCAAATGCTTCTTTAGGTACCCATCTCCAAATTAATAATGGAAAAGAAATAAAACATTTCAGGATAAAGTGAAACATAATATAGAAGATAAAGTCAGGTAAAAATTAGATCTCTTTCCTCAGTTTAGCCAAAGTGTGACAAACTAAGATTTAAAACTAAATTTAATGAAATCATGTCTGGAGACAGATGCTGAATGCTTAGATGTCATTTAAATGCCTTATTTATAGTCCACTTTCTTTATTCTGGGAAATAAAAGTGGGAAGATATGGCAGTGGAGTGATGCCCAAATGAGTCAGATTTTATAAGAAGCTGTTAGAAGATAAAATCAATTTGATCTCTAGAACATTTGAGAAAGAATTAGACAAAGGGGACTTTCCTGGGTATTTAGAGACTAAAAGGAAAGGCTTAGATGGATGAGAAAAATTGAGAAACATTTCTCTACCATATTAAAATTCTCATTCAGAATTGATTTCTTTAATCTTTCTAAGCCACATTGTCCATGTATATAAGGCTTATTGAATTATAACATCAACTGTCAAACCCAGTGAATGTGGGTAAGGAGATAGCTGGGTGAATGTTAAGGGAAGCAAAGGACTAAGAGATATGTTGTCCATATAGACAAGTATTAGCTGACCAATGCATTTCCTAGAATTTTAAAACCTATATTAGTCAAATTTGAGAAGTTAGAAATAATCAGTTAGAATTAGGGAATATACCCAATTTAGTTAATGCATGTTATTTTCTGTGGTTCTGTAGTCTAGCTGTCAAGTAAAGTTTGTAATTTTTGGAAAATCAGAGTGATGAGTTTGTATGAGGTAGAACCAGAGTCTTCAGAAAAAGTAGAACTGAGTCCTCAGTTTTCATGAAGTTTTCGAACACTTGATATTTATAGTAAGCCTTGAGATTATCAGACAATGTACAGTAAATCTTTATTATGTACTAGAGGCCCAATGCATGAATTCATGCATGGGGTAGGGGAGGGGGGAGAGAGGTCTCTCAGCCTGGCCTGCACCCTCTAGCAATCCGGGACTCCTCAGGGGATGTCTGTCTAAACTGGCAGTTGGACATCCCTCTGGCAATCTGAGACCACTGGCTCCTAACTGTTCGCCTGCCTGCCTGATTGCCCCTAACCACTCTGCCTGCCTGCCTGATCACCCCTAACTGCTCGCCTGCCTGCTTGATTGCCCCTAAGCACCCTACCTGCCTGCCTGTTGCCCCTAACCACTCTGCCTATCTGCCTGATCACCCCTAATTAAATTGCCTGCCTGCCTGATTGCCCCTAACCATCTCTGCCTCAGCCCCTGCCACTGCAGCTTTGTCTGGAAGGACATTCAGAAGGTCGTTTGGCTGTTCAGTCTAATTAGCATATTCTGCTTTTATTATTATAGATTGCCTATGAAGTTGCTACTGTTTGCCTTTTTTAATGTCACATGAAATCATAAAAAAAACCTAATCAATTTGAATTGGGCATTATAGTTTCCTTCCTTTAAATTTTTAAGTGTTTTCACTTATGCATAACCCAAAAGAATGACATCACATTATTTACTGTAAATTTATTAGCTCTGCTATAAAGTCATTTAGTTTTGAGCCCTAGGGAAAAAAATGACTTCAAGCTTTTGTAGTGTGCCTCTAATTCACATTTTAATAAATTTCATTTTTCTAAGTGCATTACCTCATGTTTTGGCTTCAACCCAGAGGAATACCGAATGAATAAGAGAAATGTGCTTTCTGACTGATTCATCCATATTTTATTTTACTTTTCATTAAGAAATTACTCTTTGAAGGAAATCAATAATCTTCTCTGACTGAGGGGAGAGGTTAGAGTGTGCAGTGGTTCATTCTAATTTCTCACAGACACTGCTTTCATCCAGGTGTTGCTGATAGAGTGCTTGTCCTTTCTTGTTCTTGCAGCCTGGGTACATGGCGACCCCAGAAGAGTGGCTTACCCTACAGACAGCAAGGGCCACTTTTGTGGCCAGAAGGGCACCCCCAATGAGTGAGTATGACTACCTTTGCTTTGTCTGATTTTACTCTTTAAGCTAGAACCTGGAAACCACATTTGCATTCATCTTACTGGATTTCTTCACAAGATTGAAATTCAGAAGGAAGGCCTTCCCTCCACCATTTCCTGAAACAGTTTATAAGCAGTTGGAGAGTTTCATACTATATGATGTCAGACAAGATGTCATTGTTATACAGCATTTTGGTAGATTGCATGAAGAGGTTGCTTAAAGAAAATATAATGGTAATGGATGAGTTGGACCAGTGATTTCATCAGAAGCCATATTTTAAAGTGCCTTCCTTATGAAATGGCTTTTGGAAGGCTGAATTATGAGTAGCTGTTAAAAAGTTAGACATTAAAAAGCTGTTGTTAGATTTGTGTTTGCTGTAAGTAAATCACTCTGATAAATCACTCCCCCTTTCAAAGTGAGGAGCCCACCCAGAAAGTCCTCTTTGTGTGGCAGACTTTTCAAGGCAACATGGCAGAAACAAACAAGGACTAAGGTCCCATCAAATTCCTTTCCAGTGTTAAATGAAACAGAAAAAGGTTTTTTTCTTTTTATTTCTTTACGTTAAGAAAGCAAAACAAAACCATAAATCTCACACTTTAAGAAAATTTTGCCTTCTTTCCCACTAGTAATTGGAGTTGTTACTAGATCTGGTTCTTAATAACCAATTCAGTTTCTGTAAAAGCTGGTACTGAATGGATAAAAGCCAAAGCAACAATTGTCCCCCTCTCCCTGCCACCACCTACAGCAAATAAGGCTCAGAACACTTTGGTGTTTTGCCCACCACAACTGTGGAGCTTATTATTTGAGATACACAGATTTAAAAAATAGATTCAGGAAGATGTTAACAAAATTCGTAGAGTAGAATTTTTATAGACAACCAAGAGAAACCAAAATTTGGGTGGGGAGGAAACCCTCAATCATGTCAAGCTGAGTTTATAGTGGACAAATTGACTCCAACAAAAGGTCTTCATTGCCTATTAGAGACAACTAGGCTGAACTCTGATCTAGGGTGGTAATTCTTATTTTAACCTCAGCAACTAAAAACATCCTACGCAATGACAACAGATGCTTCACCCTATGAAGGACAAATAGAGCACCAGAAGGTAAAAACAATAAAAATCTCCAAGTCTCTAGTTCTGTAAAATAGGCAATTTTTAAAGGTCCCCTGTAGGGATAAAATTATTTGCCCATATAAATGTGATTTTATTTCTAGGCTCTCAATTCTGTTTCATTGATCTGTGTGTCTCTTTGTCTACCAGTACTATACTGTTTTGATTATTGTAGCTCTGTAGTATAATTTGAAGTCAGTTGGCGGATACCTCTAGTTTTTCTCAGTATTTCTTTGGCCATTCAGGGTCTTTTGTGGTTCCATACAAATCTGGTGATTTTTTTTGGTTCTGTTTCTTTAAAAAATGACATTGGTTAAGGCCTGGAGTGGGGTGGGGGCTGGACGGACAGGGCAGGGGGGGGGGGGAAAGGGGGCCATCTGTAATACTGTTAGCAATAAAAAAAATATAGGGTGTCTCAAAAAATGTATACACACTTTAATAGCTAAAGCTCAATTTTAAAAATTAAATGTATTTTAATATACATGCCTTTATAATTCAAAATGTATCTACATTTTTTGGGACACCCTATATATAAAAAATGGTCTCATCACAATAAAAAATTCTAACTATGTGAAGTGATAAATGTTAATTAAACTTATAGTAATTACTAGTGGCCCGGTGCACGAAATTTGGTCCCTCAGCCCAGCCTGCACCCTCTCCAATCTGGGACCCCTCAGGGGATGTCCAATTGCCGACAGACCCTCTTGCAATTCTAGGAATACTGGCTGCTAACCACTCACCTGCCTGCCTGCCTGATCGCCCCTAACCACTCTGCCTGCTGGGCTGATCAACCCCAACTGTCTACTCCTGCTGGACTGATTGTCCCCAACTGGCAACTCCCTCCAGCCTGCTCTCCCCCAACTGTCTCCCCTGCCAGCCTGCTCCCCACCAAATGCCCCCTGCTAGCCTGCTTGCCCCCAACTTCCCTCTGACTGGCATGCTTGCCCCTAACTGTCCCCCCTTGCCAGCCTGCTTGCCCCCAACTGCCCCCTCAGCTGGCCTGCTTGCCCTCACCTGCCTCCCTGCTGGTCTGGTCACCCCTAACAGCCCCTCCTGCTGGCCTGATCACCCCCAATTGCCCATCCCACTGGCCTTATTTCCCCCAACTGCCCCCCTCCCAAGGCCCGATCACCCCTAACTGCCTCTGCCTCGTTCCTGCCACCATGGCTTTGTCTGGAAGGACATCTGGAAGGTCTCACAGTCTAATTAGCATATTACTCTTTTATTAGTATAGATATAGGCCTGGTGCACAGGTAGAGGCTGGCTGATCTGTCCTAAAGGGGGTCTGGGATCAAGGTTAGGGTCCCCTTGGGGGGCGGTGCTGGCTTAGGTGAGGGACCTGGGGTAGTTGCAGGCTGGCCACACCCCTATCAGGGTGAGGTCCTCACTGGGGGGTGTGGCCGGCCTGGGTGAGGGGACTGATGGCCGTTTGCCAACTGGCCATGCCCCTATCGGGGTAGGGGTTCCTGCGGGGGGGGGGGGGGTGCTGGCCAGCCTGGGCAAGGAGCTGAGGGCCATTTAGGGGCAGTTTGCAGGCCAACCAAGCCCCAGGCTTTGTCCAGAAGGTCTCCAGAAGGTCTCTTGGTCTAATTAGCATATTACTCTTTTATTAATATAGATTTGTATATATATATATATATATATATATATATATATATATATATATATATATATAACTAGAGGCCCAGTGCACAAAAATTTGTGCACTCGGGGCGGGGGGGAGGGGGAGGTCCCTCTCTGCCTGGCCTGTGCCCCCTTGCAGTCTGGGGACCCTTTGAGGGATGTCCACCTGCTGGCTTAGGCCCACTCCCCAGGCGAACGGGCCTGAGATGGCAGGCAGACATCCCTCTGGCAGCCCAGGAGCCCTCCGGGGATGTCCACTTGCCAGCGGGGAGCAGGCCTAAGCTTCAGTCAGACATCCTTAGTGCTGCTGAGAAGGCAGGAGAGGCTCCCACAACCACCGCTGTACTGGCAGCCTTCTGGCTTGTGGCTGAGCAGAGCTCCTCCTGTGGGAGTGCCCTGACCACCAGGAGCTCCTGCATTGAGCATCTGCCCCCTGGTTGTCAGTGTGTGTCATAGTGACCAGTTATTCCCAGTGGTTCTGCTCTTAGGGTCAATTTGCATATTATTAACCTTTTATTATATAGGATAGAGGCCTGGTGCATGGGTGGGGGCCAGCTGGTTTGCCCTGAAGGGTGTCCCGGATCAGGGTGGGGTTCCTGCTGGGGTGCCTGGTCAACCTGAGTGAGGGGCTGATGGTTGTTTGCAGGCTGGCCACATCCCCTTCAGGATGGGGTCCTGCTGGGGTGCCTGGCCAGCCTGGGTGAGGGGCTGGTGGCTGTTTGCAGGATGGCCACAGCACCTTCAAGGTGGGTGTCCCTCCCCCCGGGGTACCTGGCCAGACTGAGTGAGGGACTGATGGCTGTTTATAGGCGGGCCACAGCTCCCATTGACCCAACGTCCCAGCGAGGCTGGCTGGAATCAGGTTTCTGGGGTTTATTTATCTTCTATAATTGAAACATTGTTGCCTTGAGTGGAGGCTACAGCCGGCCTAGGCAGGCAGTTTCCTCTATCGCTGGTGCAACAGAAGCCTCCTGTTTGCTCTAGCTCTGTGGCTACTGGCCGCCATCTTGGTTGAGTTAATTTGCATATAGCCACTCTGATTGCCTGGTGGGCGTGGCTTATGTGTAATGGGTCAATTTGCATATTACTCTTTTATTAAATTAGATCATTACGTTATACATCTTAAACTAATACAATGTTATGCCTCAATTACATCTCAATAAAACTGGAAAAATTAAATTAGGAACTAGACAATAAAAAAAGAAGTCATAGATTTCAATCTAGCATGTTTGGAGCAGTGTGCTACTGTAGGAATAATGTCTAAAGTAGCAAACCCACCTGAACCATTGCACTTACCCCACTATCTTTTCTCTAGTTAGGTTCTGGCTCAAGACCTTGATGTACTGGGCCTTGGGTACTTAATCACTGCCTGAATTACCCTGATTATAAATTTGTTGACTAATTTATCTCCCCCTACTAGAACCAACATTTTTCAGGTCAGGGACTTAACCTGTCTTTTTTACTGTTGTATCCTCAGCCTCTACAACATTGACATTGTAATAGGTGCTCATTAAATTCATTGTTAAATGAATGAGAATAAAGGGGTAGCACAGATAAGAGAATAATTTGTTCCCAAGGTCAGTATAAAAATCTTATCAAATTCTCATAACAACACTGCTAAGTGGGCATCATCATTATTTTTCTCATTTAGAAAATTAGGAAACTGAAATTCAGAAAGGTTAAAGCACTTATTTAGGTTCAATGACTACTAAATGGCGAAAATGGCACGTTCCAACCCCAAATCCTGTGCTCTTCAGGCTGCACATTGATAGAGTTGCAGTGACATTGGTTTTCCATGTTACACGTTTAATCTAGTTCTAAAGATCTTGAACATAAACTGGCAAAAATTCCATTAAATGTTAAAAACACACAAATAAACGAGAGTTTCCATTTCAAAATGAAATGCATTTATCAGGATGTGTATGTAATTTAGGCACCCCAAACAATTTAGTCCAGAAAGTTGTTGTTAGACTGTAACAATTAGAGTATTTGTACTTGTTAGGGTCATGATGTACTTAAGGCAGCCCCTTGATTCTCAACTCTCAAGGACATTCCTTGTAACTTTGTGTAAATTCCACGTTTGGAGATAGTGTGATAGTACTGGGGATGTGGAGTTTGGCCATTTTTTGTTTTGTTTATCCATGCCTAACCGAAAGGAGAAACACTGGGTGTTTTCTAAAATGTCAAAACAGGTAAAAGAGAACCCTCAAGAGAAAATGGAGTGCTTTGTTGATGTGTAACTTTTTCTGCCTTTTGCATTTCGGAGAATTTATTCATGATACTTGGGGATGGTCCTTTTTTTAGAATTTCCACTAAAAAGTGAGAACTCAAGTGATTTTGATGCCACCTTCTGGCTACTACAAAAACTTCAGCTTTAAAAGAGCCCTTGTTGGTTTGGTTCAGTGGATAGAGCTTAGGGCTGCAGACTGAAGGGTCCAGGCTTTGATTCTGGACCCTTCATTTTAAGCACATGCCCAGGTTGCGGGTTTGATCCCCAGTAGGGGGTTTGTAGAAGGCAGCTGATCAACGGTTCTCACTGAGAGAGACGGATGTTTCTCTCTCTCTCTCCTTCTCCCTTCCTCCCTGAAATAATAAGAAAAAAAAAAAGGCTGTGTTAAAACAACTTTGAACATGTTCTGAAGCAGTCCAATTACCCAATCTGAGGTCTTCAGATAGGGAAACAGAAAAGGTGAAGACGGCCAAGGTCTTCCATATACATTTTGTATCATTTTGGCAACTAAGTGAAGCAACATGTCCACGCTTACTAAAGAAAGAAGAACCGGGTCTCTCGTGTAAATTTGCTCTACTGCTGTGTCAGTTTTCCAGAGAGGCCTCTGTCCTATGGGGCGAGGGGGCAGGGGGAGAGTGTGGCAGCTGTTCTGGCTGCCAGATTTCAGGAGCTAGAGGGTCTCTGCCTGTCAGTCGTCGGCTCTCAAAATGCCACAATATGAAAGGTTTTAGGCTGGGGTGCCAAATCCCACAGAAGCCCTTGTTATTTCCAGAAGGTTAATTCAACAAAAGAGGCCTCTATTTTGCCTTATTTATTTATTTATTTATTTATTTATTTATTTATTATTTGTTTGTTTGTTTATTGTCTGGATGCTGGAATTGTAAGTGTATGAGAGAAGCATAAAGGTGCTGATTTGCACTATAGACCTGTATATACACTTTCAGTTAATCTTCTCATTTTTGGCCACATTTCTCTTAACTCTGAGTCCAACATATCTCATTATTTCTAACAGGCAAAATAATGTCCCTCCCCTTTTTGTAGCCCCTCTGGTGCATCCATCACTCAATACACTCCCATATGCTTTTCATCTTCCCCAAATTGTTGAACTCTCCTGTATAATTGTGAACAGACCCCATCCTCCACATCTTTAGCTAGAATGGTGAGGTTCCCCCCCCCCTATTTTTACTTGGGTTTTATTTTCATGAGTCTTGGGAAAGAAGATGGGCTTAAGTGCATGAGGATCATTTTAAGCGAGTAGTTTGCAGTTGCTTCTATTTTGCTGTTTCTTCTTTTTTGAAAATATTCTTTTATTGATTTCAGAGAGAAAGGGAGAGGGCGAGAGATAGAAAGATCAATGATGAAAGAGAATCATTGATTGGTTGCCTCCTACACACCCCATACTGGGTATAGAGCCTGCAACCTGGGAATGTGTCTGACCGGGAATTGAACCATGACCTCCAGGTTCATAGGTCGATGCTCAACCACTGAGCCACAGTCAGGCATTTTTGCTGTTTCTGGTGGAAATGTAATTCAAGTTAAATACTGAGTGGCTTCCTCAATCACTCCCACAGAATTGCTCAGCTGCAACCATCACCATCTACTTTGTACCTAAGGAATCAGAGATCCACTGATGTTTAAGGCTACCCGTCAGGCTACAATAGAACAACTACAAATTTGTACTGAAAAAGTAAGGATTTTAAGATTTTGAGAAACACTTATCATGGAATTTGTCTCATGCTTTCTATTACATTTGGCAATTACATGGAATGGGCTGAGTGCTAGGCTAAGTGTTAGCAAGATGGAAGAATAAAGATGAATAAGGTGTAAACCTTTCCCTGGAGGATAGCACAATCCAGTGAATAGCTTGAGTTTATGTAACATTTTGCAGGTTATAAATCAATTTTACCTATGGGGGCTCTCCACACTTACTAATTTACCATTCACAGTTTTAACTGCTCCTGAGAGACTCCAGTGATCCATGCATGACATGCATTAATTTATTCATTGCTTAGGTACAAATTGGAGACACATGCACCATGAGGCTGTGTGGATGATATAGCTGCTCGGTGGGGAAAGCGCCTCGCTGACTCTGTGGAGTTCTGAAGCAGCCTGATGTGTGTTGTGCATGAATTTATAACCAGGTCTTGAGCCATCTGAACTCGATGGGATTATGAATAAGAAATGTGTTTATTTTTCCCCTGTCATTGCATTTAACAATGTCCTTTCACATCTCACTTCTCACTCTGGTATCTCCGGGGCTTTCTAGACACTCTGTTGTTCAAAAGTTCAATGTAGTCTCATGTAAATTGTGAATCTTGGATCTTCCACTCCTCCAGCTCAGGTTTTAACTCTGCAAGGGAACGTAAAGTGGAGGAGAAGGCCTGGTCTATTTCCCTTCTCTTCCCTCTCTTCTGATTCTAGCTCTTCCTTTGTGTTGTGAGGGGGTGGAAGAAGAAAGAGTGTCTGTCACTTTTTTGGTCACTGTCCTAGTCCCATATGGTGTTGCTCCTGCTACTCAGATACAACTAACTAGCCATCACACATTCTCTTTGAGGTAAGCGCCCAATGCCTGGCTCTCTCATGGTGTCTGAGTGGGTATTCTCTGGGGAAGTCCTCACTGAATAGTTCTTTAATTTAAGAGACCAACCCCTTTAATTTTATCTCTCATGATTCACCTTCAGTCTTTACTAGGATAATGCAAGCCCGTATATTTGACTGGGGCATCCTCCCACACTCCCCTTTTCCTGCCACACTGACTTTTTTCAGCTATGGTCTCTTAGAGTCTCGTTTCTCACTGCTAAAAAGGACGCAGAAGGCTGACTCGTAAGTCTGCAACATAAGTGGTGTTTAATTGGAAAATGAGATGCTCATCTGTCCTTCCTACAGATACCTCGGTCTCTATGAGAGAGTCTCTCAGAGTCCTCCATAATTTGGCACTGGGGAGAAACAATCACCCTTTCAGTGAGGAGAGGATGGAAAATCCTCTTAAATGTGATCATTGTATCCTGCCAACTCTGTTGTCTGCAATCCACCTCCTTCCCCCTCGTGTTTTGCTTATGTAGATAGGAGCAGGAAGGTGGTAGAAGCCATACAAGGGTCTAGTCCACATTTTTTTGTGGAGAGCTTTCTTTGTACTGAGATTTGGATCCTAGATGGTAATTCTGAGTAAGTAGTAAAAGTATTATTCAACAACCTGTTATATATTTTATGTTATGTATGTAGTCACGTTAATTAACTGGGGATTTGACAAGGTGCTGAGAACATTCTCAGATGTTTAGGGCTTCTCTCAAGGCGTGGTTTATATACCACCTTGATCTGAATCTACTGGGGAGCACTGGGGAAACAGATCTGAATTCCTGAGATGCATATCCAGAGATCTGGGCTCTCAAGGTTTGAGAAGGAGTCAGGAATCATGATTTTCAACAAATATCCCAAGTTTTACTGATGCATAGTCAAGTTGGATAAGCTCTTGTCCTGAGTTCACTACACATTGTTTTGCGTCCTGCCAATACCATTGTGAATTAGATAAGGCTGGTATTGTTCCACTATACTGCTGAAGAAATTGAGGTTCAAAAGAGAACCATGGTGCCCTGGCCAATGGCTCAGTTGGTTGAGCGTGGTCCCATGCTCTGAGAGGGTCACTGGTTCTAGTCCTGGTCAGGGCCCATACCCGAGTTGCAGGCTCAATCCCAAGTAGGAGGCTTCCAGGAGGCAGTGAATTGATGTTTCTCTTTCTCTCTGTTCCTCTTCATTCCCCTCTCTCTAAAATAAAATAATAAAACATATTAAAAAGAGAGAGAGAGAGAACCATGGCTTGCCAAATGGCAGAATAATACTTCGCTTGGTGCTAGTGATAATGACTATCAACCTGTTCTATTACGCTGCCACTGACCATAATTTTTAACACAAAGGAAATGTTACTCTGTTTATATATCTTTTTTTTCAGATTACCAAAGTAATACATGTTTATTTTAGGAGATCCATAAAAGTATAAAAATTAACAAAACAAATATAATTTCACAATTCAGATATAATTTGTTTCTGCACATCATGTTATACCTATTTTTTCAAAATTAAAATAAAGTCATATCTTAATACGCTTTAATAACATGATTTATAAAATTAATATATTGGGAATTTCTCCATCCATGAAATATTTTTTTCAACATTATTTATAGTGACAATGTAGTCTTCCATTTTATGGATGTAGAATTTTTTTATTTAACCAATCCTCTATTGATAGGTGATTTGATTATTTCAACTTTTTACTATTACCAAATGTTGCTTTAAATGTTAGGCAGTTTAAAAGGAAATCAGGAATTGCAGCTACCTAGAGGAAAAGAAATCAATTTTTAAAGGTCATATTAAATTAAAAGTGTACAGAGTCTGCAATGTTATGGAACAACTCCATAGTCACTGGAAAGATTATTTTATGTTGTTGTTGTTTTAATTTATCATTATTGTTGAAAGTAATACAGATGATGTTATTTTTTTTTTAACAGGAACAAGAGCATTTTGTTTTATTTTAACCTGTTAAGCTGTACCAGTCCCTCTGTGATGATAAACCTACAGTGCCCTACTACACAGGTAAGGAAAAAAAAAAAAAAAGAAAGAAAAGAAAAGCCTAGTTGGTATTTTAAGCAATTTTGACCATTGTTGGATGAAAGAATTCAGAAATTTCGTTTGAGTTCTTCTCTGTGTGTGTGTGTGTCATGATGAAATGTATGGAAAGAGGGGAGGCATGAGTATGAGCTCATGTTTGTTCATATGCAATCAAAATGAAGCAAGGATTAATGACTTTAGGATTGCCAAAGAACCTTGGTGTCCAACCACCTATTTTTTTTAAAAAAATATATTTTTATTGATTTCAAAGTTGAAGGGGGGAGAGAGAGAGAGAGAGAGAGAGAGAGAGAGAGAGAGAGAGAGAGAAACATAAATGACGAAAAAGAATAATTGAATCATTGATCAGCTGCTTCCTGCACATCCTACACTGGGGATGGAGCCTGCAACTCAGGCATGGGCCCTGACTGGGAATGGAACCGTTACTTCCTGTTTCATAGGTTGATGCTCAACCACTGAGCAACACCAGCTAGGCCACCTATTTTTTACAAATAAATTACAGTCCAGAGAAGTGGAGGTATTTTTCTCCAGATTAGTATTAAGAGAGTAAAGCTAGGCACTGTAAGTAATAAGCCTCAGTTTTTTCATTGACTTAGCGAAATCAAGTTTCTTTTTAACCTTGGAACAGAATAAGACTTAGCGGCCAATGGGGACTCTTCTCTAGGCTTCTTTCATCTGATGGCTCTACCATTCTGTAAGTGCTCAGCATCTGCATCCAGCTGCCAGAAGGAAACAGAGAGGATGAGTAAAGCACCCCTGCTCTTAATGCGTTGGATCAGAAGTGTCACACAATGCATTTCGACTCATATGCCATCAACCCGTTAGGTTTATAGGTTCACGTCTAGATTCAAGAAGAAAGGATTCAAGCAAGGTAGCTGTGGGCCAAACAGCCTTCTCCATGCCACGGAACAAGAGGCACAAATTTCAATGAGCAGTTAGTTGTGTCTTCATAGTCCAACCCTTTGTCCTCCAGAACATCCATCTTCCCAAGGGAGACGATCAAGAGTCCCATACAGCACTGACTTTACCCCTAAGTCCAGGATCTATGGGTGATGCAGCTCTCAACACTTAGTGCACAGTGGGGTTGGGGCTAAGAAAATTAGAGTACAAACTCTCATCAGACAGAAGGAATGATAAATATACTGGTGCATGGCCGTAGGGAAGAGTCCTTTATTTGACCTGAATGTGTTCTTTGAGAGGAATTCCCTAATCCACTGCATCCAGTTATCCCTTGCTGGACCACCTGGAAGGTTTTTTCCTGTTCATTAGCCTCCAGGCCACACCATTGCCCAGCACTGAAAATACACTCTCTTGAGGATATAGCTTTTTTTTTTTTTAAAGGTTTACATGGCATCTTTTTAAATTTTTATTTTATTTTATTGTTTAAAGTATTACAGATAGTAATACATATATCTCCTTTTTTTTCCCCATTGACCTTCCCCTGGCCTCCCCTAGCGCCCAGCACATGCCCTCACCTCCCCCGTCACCCCTCACCCCAGTGTCTTGTGTCCATTGGTTATGTGTACATGCATGCATACAAGTTCCTCAGTTGATCTCTTACTTCCCCCCCGCCCACAACACTCCCCAGCCTTCCCACTATAATTTTACAGTCTGTTTGTTCCATGCTTCTCTGCCTCTGTTTCTATCTTTTTGTTCATCAGGTTATAATGTTCTTTATTATCCATAAATGAGTGAGATTATGTGGTATTTTTCTTTCACTTCCTGGCTTATTTCACTTAGCATAATGCTCTCCAGTTGCATCCATGTTGCTGCAAATGGTAAGAATCACTTCTTTTTTATAGCAGCGTAGTATTCCATTGTGTAGATGTACCATAGTTTTCTCATCCACTCATCTGTTGATGGACATTTAGACTCATATACCTTTGAAGCTCTCTTCGTATTGTGCAAGTTTTAGTACCTCAAATATTATTTTAACGGTCAAAGACCTTTTTAGATTGGCTTATGAATTCTTTGGCAGTACAACTACCTCAATAACTTAGTAACTACTGATTTCCATCTTTTTGGATCCATGTGCCGGTAAACTACATCCAGAGAGAGATCTTTACTAGAATTTGTTTGTTGATTTGCTTCTTTCTTCCTCATCTCTTTTTTTTTTTTTAAATATATTTTATTGATTTTTTACAGAGAGGAAGAGAGAGGGATAGAGAGTTAGAAACATCGATGAATGAGAGTATTGATCAGCTGCCTCCTGCACTCCCCCTACTGGGGATGTGCCTGCAACCAAGGTACATGCCCTTGACCGGAATCGAACCTGGGACCCTTCAGTCCACAGGCCGACGCTCTATCCACTGAGCCAAACCGGTTAGGGCCTTTCTTCCTCATCTCTGTCAAAGACTTTAGATATCTTATTTCCTGCTGAAACTAAAACCAACTTGGTATATTGACATTTTAGTTCCTGTGACCACCTCTACCACAGACCTTATTTTGCAGTAGAGCCACCCACTACCAAGGTCAAATCCTTGATCTTGTTAGTATCGATAATTACCACCCTTTGTCATAATTACTTCAAACATCCCACGAGCTGATCATGTCAGTCACTCTCTCACATTTTAATGATTCTTCTACCTCACCAGGACCTACTAACCACTGATCCTAACCCCTTCAAAGTGTCCTCCAATTCCCTCATGCTTTCATCTCCCTTTTTACTTGATTTACACTCCATGATCCCTCTTTAAAATCCCATGTTTTAAATGGAAACCCTCAATTTCTTTGTCCCCCTCACCTCATTGTACTTCCTTGACAAAACCTAATTTCAGGCTAAATGCAGCTTACACACAAAGTCCTTTAAGTTCAGGATGGCTAACCTCAAGTGGGCCCTCATTGCTGTGCCCCAACCGCACTGTAGACCCCCGTCCATTGCTAGCCTACTGCAGTAGAAACACTTTCCCATCTTTTCCTCTCACCTGAAACCTCCAAGATCTCCTACCCAGTATCCATGGCAGCCTCTGACTTTGCCTCCTATTTCACTGAGAAAGTGTAAACATTCAGAAGACAACTTTTAAAAGCTCCCACACTAACATCCACTTGTGCCTTCAATCTGGTCTCACATACTCAAACACACCATTCTAGAAATTTCCTATTTTTTCTTTTTATTACCATTTTCCTTCTCTACTAAATAATCCCAATCAGTATGCAAACATGTTATTTCTTCTATCTTAAAAAAATTATCTTTTTGATGCCACATCCTTCTCCAGTAACTTCTCTATATCTCTGTGCCTTTTTTTTTGGTAAAACTCATCAAAAGTATATGCCTAAATCCTCATTCTCATCAGGCTTTTACTGCTACTCTAATCTCCTCCAAATGATACCTTTTACTTCCATATTATTAAACCAGTGGTCAATTCTCAATCCACATTTATTTGATCTAACAGCATTGTTTAATCAATCCCTCTTCCTTAAAATGTTTACTTAGTTCATTTGGCTTCCAGTGTACAAAATTTTTAATATTTCCTCCCAACTCTCTGGTTACTCCCTATCAGTCTCCTTTGCTGGTTTCTGTTCATCTTTCCAACATCTTCTAAGCATTGGAGTTCCCTCCTCCACCAAACTCATTCCTCTGTGAAATCTACATTTACTCAGTTGGTAGTCTCACCTAGCCTTGTGTTTTCACACCTTCTATATGCTGCCTTCCCTAATTTATATCTCCAAATAAGTGCTGCCTTAACTCTAGATCTTTATATCCAGCCACCGAAGCAATTCTCTATATGGATATTTAGTTGGCATGTCAAATTAACATGTGCAAAACTCAATTCCTATTTTTTTTCATCCCCACAATTGTTTTCCAACACCAATAATCTTTTCTATTTCAAGTAAGGACAGCTCTGAATACCATAAAATGGAATACTTTTTTATTCCTCTTTCTCTCAGACTCATGTGTGAGCTGCTAGCTAATTCCTCTGGACTCCATTGAAAATACACCCTGGACTATACTTTTTACCACTGCTTCTTTTTTTCAAGGGTTTCATAATTTTTTATGAAAAAGATAAGTTCAGTGACCTCCTGACTGGTCTCTCTGCCTCTATCCTTGTCCCTCAAACTCCAACCCCTTACATATTATTTTCCACCCCGCAGCCAATGTGATCCTGTTATAAATATAAATCACATTATGTCTCTCCTTTGCCCACCCCCAGCCCCACAGCTTCCCAAGTTACTCAGATTAAAAGCCAAAATTCTAACAATGGCCTACAAGACCCTTTACTGGCTGCCTGGCTCTTTGACTGCACAGGCTGTACTCTCCCTCTGATCCGTGCTCTTGGATCATACTGGACATCTGTTGTCTTCAAAGGATCCAGGAAAGCTCCTGCCTCAGAGCCTTAGATTTTGCTACTCTCCCTGCCTTCAGTACTCTGTCTTCAGGTGCCTACGGCTTGACCACTAGTCTTCTTCAAGTCTTTCCTCAAATCTTACCTTTTTAGTGAGGCCTTCCTAGACTACCTATTTAAAATGGGAATCCCACCCAGCTAACCTGCATCCTCCAGCCTGCTTTCTAGTGTTTTTTTTTTTTTTTATAGCATTTATTACTGTCTTTTAACAAATAATTTTACTTATTTGTTGTTATCTGTTTCCCCCTACCAGAAGGTAAACTTCTTGGGGGCAATAATTTTTATCTGTTTTGTTCATTATTATATCCCCAGTGCCTAGAATAGGCTCAGAGTAGGTGATCAGTAAATCTTTGTTGAAGGAAGGAAGGAAGGAAGGAAGGAAGGAAGGAAGGAAGGAAGGAAGGAAGGAAGGAAGGGAGGAAGGAATATCTTCCTATTCCCAGTCTAGGCATTTTTTCTGTTATAATATACAAATCTATCATTCCCATGATGAAACAAAAAATAAATCCTTGTACATTATGCTTGTTTGTACCTTTATAAATTATCTACTAGATTATAATTTCTTCATAGCTAATGTAGTGGTTTAACCTTCAATATAACTCTTTCACGCACCAAATTGTAATTTGCTTTAGAATGTTAAAACCTAAATGAATTGAAGATGTAATAAGTTACTAATGAAGAACTACTACATTCATAGTGCCCCTTTGTGGTTATTCAAAGAATCAGAACTGAATCAGAGTATGATTTAGCTGCCAATAATTCAGACTGACTTTCAGTCTGCCAGTCAGTAGTTTATCTATTGATCCAAGCCATATTTTTATGTATTTTGTTGTTTGCTAACTGTCAGCATGGTCCAGACATGTTTCAAAAGCATTTGAAGGACAGTGTGATCAATTACCATGCTCAGCCTCAATGTGACCTTCATTTTTGGCTAATTACGTTGATTGCTACTAATCAGCACCCTCTTTAAAGTGAACGGATTGGCCTGATAGAAGGAGAGAGTAAAGAGCAGTTGCTCTATTGTTTTTTAACAGCTCATTTTGTGTCTGGGATGAAATTTGATGTGCTTCTCTTTAACAAACCACTTTTATACCATTTAATTACTCTCTTTTATGTGTTGCATACACAGGACTTTTATCTATGTAAAAGTATACATTGTGTGCGTATCTATTTATAAATATATAAGTCATCATGGTCCAACTCAGTAATTCTTACCCTCATTTAAAGCCTGAGAAAGCATTAGTACTTTCAGTATTCAAAGTTCTCTTTCATAGTAATTTAGTAAATTATCAAAGTAAAAATTTCTGTTAGGTGGCTCCTAATATGTTAATGATTTATTCTGTTTAGCTGTAATCAGAGTGAGCTTTTTATGTTTGCATTAATACGAACCTTGCCTTCTTCCAAGAAAAAAGTGAGCGTATTAGATATGAATGTCCCTAAATGGTTCTTCAACTTTTGTAGAGATACTTGTGAAACTTCTGATAATCCCTTTAAAGGTTTATGAGTGTGTGTACGTGATTGTGTGTGCACACGTACATGTGTGTATGAAAGCCTGAGAAAAAGAAAATACATATGGAGATGTGAATATGGAGATGGGTTGTCAAAACTTTTAGAAGGAATTAAATTGCTGCTACTACAAAATAATATCAACTATGAGATTTTAGGTGTTCATTTAGTCATCCACCTACTACCTTATCTTTGGGGACAACATCAAGGACATTTGTGGCCCAAAGCTGAGAAGACATGAACTCAGCAGCAGTGTTTCTATCTAACTGCCAATGGAGGGTGAACTAGCATCTGCCAGTAAGAATAGTTAGCACGGCGTACAGTCGGGAGGTGGAGCAAGTCACAAAGAGGAACTGAAGGTGAAGGAGAGAATGTGCAAGAATTGACTTCAACTCTCATGACTTAATATGATTTCTTTCTTTCTTTTTCACAAAGAAAAACAAAATCAGTAGAGTGGATCTTTTGTAATTCTAGTTTCTCTCTGTGGAGTTACTAATTGGATTTCAGTCACTCCACGGTGGTTCTGTGGACTAGCACAGGGACCTGGTTTGACATTAATAGGTCCCCAAAGTTGATTAACATGAAATAGTTGCATCAGTGATCTCTCTGCCCACATGTGACTGGTGTTGATAAAAGACTATAATAACAATTACTTGACACAAATAGCCTTCATTTTGTTAGTTTCTAATGGTAACAAAACCACAATTATGTTTTGAGAATTGTTGAGAATCAATGGTACTGATAGTTATTAGTAGCATGAGTTATCAATTTTGGGAGCATTTTTAATCATCATTTTATTCAAATATAGGAAAGGAAGCAAGTTTCTAACCCTGAAAATGTATACACTATACAGGAAAAATTGACAAAATCTGAATAAGGTTAATGGATTGTAACATAATCAATTTCCTGATGGTGATATTCTACTATACTTATGCAAATTATTACCATTGGGTAAAACTGGGTGAAAAGTATGTGGATGCTGTTGTTTCTCAGGGCCACATGTAGATCTACAATTATCTGAAAATCAGAAGTTAAAAATAAGACCATCATTGACAGCATCTTATTGTTTTAACAGAAAATCAACATCGAAGGACAAGGAGTAGAGATTAACGATCAGTATATGAAATTTCATTTTTTAAATATGATTAGAAAGTTGATTTAGTTTCTTATATGGGAAATGGTGCTTGCGCTTAATCATGGAGAATACTTGAGAAGTCTAATCTTATAGATACGTCTTTGGTTTGTTCAGCTTAATTCAGTTCCCAGCATTGTGTTCATTTTCTTCATAGATCTGTGTCTCCAAGTGCCCAGAAAAATTTTTAACCTATATAGAAATTCAGTTTCCATACAAAAGAGACAAACGCTCTTGGGAATATTATAGCCAGTTCTGCAAGTCCCCTATTTTTCAGCCTGCAAAGGTATGTATGTTCAAGTTTATAAATTTAGAAGAGAATTTAACTTTTATTTCAATATCAAGTATAGCATGAGCATTTGTAACTGGACGAGCTCCCAAATCTAGGAAATGATTACTAAAGGTACGATTCCGTTAAAACATGTGTGCACATACATGTATACATAGAAAACCACATATCATTTATAGCATATTTTGTAGGCTTGAGGGTTATGCAAGCCATAAGTTTGGAAAGTTAGCTTCAATTTTTCCCTGACACCAATAAATTCTCTACTTGGATGGAAGTTTTTGCTCTCAAGAGCTAAGAGTTAATGTCATTGGCAGTTGACATTTTATTAATGCGTTGATGAAGCTCCATGGTTAATTAATAACATGTAGAATTTTACTTCCAACTCCAGTTTCATAATTATTCGTTTTTAAAAAATCCTCAAACCCTACCTAGGTTTATAATTTATAAGGGAATTTGAAAGCTTAGTTAGTATTAATGGCTTCCAAATTAGAGAAGATGTTGTTTTTCCAGAAGAAAATGTAAGGATTAGAGGCTCAGTATGTGATTCATACATACTTTCTTTTTTTTAAAAAAATATTTTTATTGATTTCAGAGAGGAAGGGAGTGGGAGGGAGAGATGGAAACATCAATAATGAGAAAGAGAATCACTGATCGCCTGCCTGGCCCCTGCACATTTCCTACCGAGGATCAAGCCCACAACCCAGGCATGTGGCCCTGACTAGGAATCACACCTTGACATTCTGGTTCATAGGTCAACGCTCAACCACTGAGCAACACTAGCCAGGCTCTTTTATTTTTTATTTTTAAGAGTTACATACTTTCAAAGGTGTACCTTGCTTTCAGAGGGTCTGGTTTTATTATTGTTGATTCAATCGCATTTCAGTTAAGGCATTTAAGAGCATTTGTCAACTAAATATGTGGGTGTGAAAATCTCACTATTACTTTTATTAGGGGAGTAATTTGGAATAATGAGATTATTGTGCAACTGAACTTTTAATGGATAAGAGTTCTAGATTGAGAGTAAAAGTTGTCATCACATAGCCTGTGAAATGTTAACATACTCTTCCTTCCATTTTAGTCTCTCTCAGAAATAGTTATGGATGATGTATGTCCAGCAGCAATTTTTCCAAGCAAACCTTGTAAGTGGTTATTATTTTACCTTAGAAATACAGATCTATGAAGAGGTTACTTAATTCAACTCCTTCATTTCACAATGGAAGAAACTGAGGTCAATAATGTTACTAAGACTGGCCTAAGATCCCAAAGTTAATTAAGAAGGAAGCTAAAGCTAGCGCTCATTCTCTTGACACTAGCCAGGGCTATTTCCACTGGAGTTGTGTGAGTTTGGGGGTTTTGATGCATAAACATCCACATATAAAAAAGGTTGAAAATTGATTTTTGAAAGCCCAGTCAGATTGATTATTTGGTACTCTATGAACACACATAAGCACATACAGAAACAGACACTTACTGACCCCTGAATTCAGCCAAAATGTTTGTTCAGAAATTGCTCGGGGAGTGCTAGACAGACATATACTTTTCTTTATAATTTGAAATTTAAAATAGTTATATGTCTCCTAAATAAATCAACATTTCATATCTTTAAAAATTTATAAACTTTATTTAACTCTGTTTAGAAGAAAATGAAATAATCACTCATTTTCCTTTCTTATGGATGCAATTCTAATTACAGAGAAAAGTCTTTACATAAAGATGTTCATCACAATGTTATCCAAAAGGACCCCTCAAAAAAAAAAAAAAAAAAAAAAAAAAAAAAAAAAAAAAAACACAAAGAAAAAGGAAAGACTCTAATGCCCAGAACAAGAGAATGCTCAAATAACTGATGAAATGTTTATTAAATGAAATATTTTTAAATTATTAAATGTAAGTGTTATGTAAAATTATAAATGAAATATATGCATTAGAATGAAAAACATGTATAAATTAAAATAAAGAAAAAACTATTCAAAGCAAAAGATTGGAAAGGAATATGCCAATATATTAAGCGGTTGTTTTGGAGGCGGCAAGACACTGGGGCATTTTCTTTTTCTCTATTTTTTTACAATGAGTATATGTTTCTTTTAATAAGAAAGAAAGTCAATTCATCAGCGTTGAGTAGAAAGTCAGGTAAAAATTGAAGTAGCTACCACCGAACACAATGTCTTGTAGGCTCCCATCACTCTTCACTTGGTCACTAAAGACTAAAGCAAATCTATAAATTTCCCAAGCAATTGTATTTTACCAGGAAGCAAGTGCACATTTTCCCAAACAAATTAATTTTACTAGGCAGCAAGTGTCTGTAGCAAAGAATAGTACAAATTTTTATGCAAAATGGTAAAAATGGGTCAGTCACTGAAGATATAATAGGTGTAAAAGTATAAGACATAGTCCCCGCCCTTACAGGTGCAGTTTAGTTAAATCTCACAATATAACATGTACAATGGTAATGCATAAATGAATAAGATATGGTCCCTGCCAGTCTAGTGAAGGAGACGTTAGGGTAAACATTGCAATCAATGTGTATTCCCCTTAGAATGGGATTAAGAATAGTTACTTAATAGAATAATATACAGCTAATAAAATTCACTCATTAAAGAGTTTATAAAAGGAAATGAGTAACATGAAAAGAAAAAACACAAGTAATGTATAATTCTAACAACAACAACAACAAAAAGCCCACAGCCTTGTAGGAGAAAGACTAAAAGAAAAGTTATCAAAGATATAATTCATTGTGGGTGAATTAACAAACTATGTATAGTTTGGTATCTTCCTTCATATTTTCTCTATTTTCCAAATATGCACTAACAGATTGAATGAGTAGTTGCCTAGAAGTAGTTGCCTAATACTTAGAACAAACCTGGGGGACTCTAGGTAGACACAGCAATATTTCAGGAGTGGAAAGGGAAAAAGTGAACAGAAAGAGTGCAGGAATCTGGACATGTAAGGCAAAGAAGTGACTTTGGAAAGGCAGAGGTGCCCTACCATGTCAAAAACTCAGGAAAGCTAACTCATTCAACAGTAAATTTACTGAGTTACACCATGTATCAAACACTGTGCTAGGTAATGGGTTCCAGCAGGATGAAGACTCAAAAATATTTGGAGGTTTTGGGAATTGGGAAGACTTTGGGATCACTGGGAAGACAATTTCCATGGAGTTGTGGGCAAAAGTGTGATTGGGTTTAGAGGGAGTAGAAGCAGCTGGTAGACTACTATGTCAGCTGTGCCAGAGAGTGGGAAGGGGAAAAGACAGGCAGGCTAATGAAGGAATCAGCCATATAATAGTCTAAGTGCTCCAGAAGGTGGAGGAGGGTAGGCAAGAGATTATTTCAGCCAGGAGTGTCAGGAGAAGCTTTGTAAGGATATATTTCTTCCTTTTCTGTATCAACTGCTTTCGATATGTTCAAGTGTAAACTTTATATGAACCCATGCAAATCTGTGATGCTTTGTTTGGTAGCTTCCCAGGTGAAATCTGAAACCAGCTCCCATCTACTCTATAAAAGCGAAATATTAAAATTAACCGTTTCTCCGAGACGGGTAAGCCACGCCCACCAGCCAATCAGAGCGGCTGTATGCAAATTAGCCCAGCCAACATGGCGGCCGCCACTCACGGACCTGAGTAAACAGCCCTTTCCATTGCGGCAGGAGCGAAAGTGAAGCTGCGGCCTCTCCACTTAAACTGCCTCTAGCGAAACACAGATTTGAAACATTTGAAACAATGTAATAATCATAGAATCCTCCGGAGCTGAAGGAAAGAGCAGCTTGGGCCTCACCAGTAAAAGTAACAATTGTTTAATTATAGACGCTGCAAGGTGAAGCAGAGGAGGCTTCAGTTAGTTAGAAGGCCGCCTTAAAGGAACAGTGTATCAATTATAGAAGATAACCCCAGGCCTTCAAGGAACAGTAACAATTATAGGAGAAAAAACTCCAGCAACCTGCGTCCAGCCAGCCGTGCTGGGACATTGGGTCAATGGGAGCTGTGGGCAGCCTTAAAGCCCCTCACCCAGGCTGGTCAGGCACGCCAGCAGGTGGACATCCCCTGAGGGGTCCCAGACTGCGAGAGGGCACAGGCCGGGCTGAGGGACCTCCCGAGTGCACAGAGCGGCTGCAGGGCGGGACAGCGCAGGACCCAGGACCCGTGATGGGAAAGA